>JAWZTI010000252.1:804-39177 GCA_039880955.1 Chlamydomonas urium | reverse complement strand
CCCCAGGACCCGCCTGCTGCCGCTATCTCGCAGCTCTCCACCAGGGCTGCTCGCACCAGGTCCCCTTGCCCCCTCTTTACCACTTCATTCCAAAATCGTGCGGCGCGGCGTACCCAAGTCGCCCACACCGGGGCCCAGCCGACCTCCCGCAACAACACCACCCCTACCGCAGAGGATTTCACCCCAAAGGTCAGCCGCAGGAACTGCAGACACAGGTCCTCTGCCTCCTTCACCCCGCCCGCCTGAGCTACCATAGGTCCCCACACTGCCGCCCCAAAGTCCATCACCGGCCTAACCAGGGCTTCAAACAGGTGCAGCTGCAGGTCTGCAGCGCCAACCCCAAGCACCCCACAACGCCTCCGTGCCCCATACATCGCCCCGCGGGCCTTGCCTAGCAACTTTAGCCAGGCCCCCTCTGTGTGAGGAAGGGCCACTGCTGAGCAGACAGGGGAGAGGGAGGCAAGAGCGGTAAGCCGTTGTTCAGGCCCGTGCATCTCCTCTCCGCTGCACAGCTCACGCTCAGCTCCGTTAGATGATGAGCAAACACAACAGAGGGAGACAAGAGCAGCAGGGGTGCTCAGTGTCAGTGTAAGCCGATGTTCAGGCCTGTGCATGTGCTCTCTGCCTCACATCTCACGCTACGCACCGCATGAGAAAGAAGCACTGCTGAAGCAAACAGGGGAGAGGAAGGCAAGGGTGCTCAGTGTAAGCCGATGTTCAGACCTGGTCACATGACGGGCCCCCACACCACAGACTTAAAAATAACGCAGGCCAGGAGGAAAACGGTCATTACTGCATGCAGAGTGTTGCATACGGCGGCGCAATGTGAGTATTGCGTCAGCAGTCAATATTGTTGATGATTTCAAAATCACCACGCACTGTGGCCACACTTGAAGGTATGATAACACTGGAACCGGTCTGACATCTTTGCGAGGCAGCGTTATGCGCACGCCTGCACGCTAGTCCACAGCAACGCCAGTGACTAACACAGGCCCAGCACTTTGGACAGAGCCACTCGCTGTGGCGCAACACCAGTTTCTAAAAAGCTTTTGCCGCCTCACGACTGGAAGCATGAAGGTCTGCGCGCACCGCTTGCCAAGCTCAGCCCCCGCGCTGGAAAGTTGTGCCCAGCAACTTAGGCGGCGGTGTTTCCTTCCATCCAGCCGCCTGGGCGCTGTCGCGATATGCACGCCTGTGTGCGGCTTGCGCAGCAGCTTGCCTGTGGGTTCCTCTCGCGGCGCCGCCTTGAGGTGAGGTGCCCAGAGTTTGAGGTGCAACCCGCTCCACGCGGCAGGCCACACGCATGCCAATAGCTAGGCTGCCTTACCTCTGCAGGACGCGCGTGATTGCACCAAACGATGTGGACGTGGACAGCGCAGGCCGCAGTCACGAGGAACAGCCACTTGAGAAGGTGAGGCTTCCAAGCCACCAGCTGACCTGGACAGCCTCAACCTCAAAAGCCACATCAAGGCCTGACATGCAGTGCTGGCTTACATGTCCACAGGAGCTGGCGGCACAAGTGGCATTGCGTGCAGCACTGCTGTCAGCAGCAGATTCTTCCACAGCAACAGAAATGCAGTTGCCGGCGTACACCAAGGTATGACTCCGCCTGCTGGAAAGCCAACTGTGAACTGCCTGGCGGCCAGGCTTGCCAACGGCGCTGATCATTGGCTGATGCTCGTGCTGTTCTTGTGCGCCTTGCACACAGATGCAGCTGCACATGCCGGGGATCAGCGTGACAACCGGTATCGGCCTGCAGGTTGAGGGCATCGACCCTCAGGAGGCAGCAGCAGCAGCGGCAGCTCAGTCGCCACCCTCTCTAGATCAGCTGCGCGCCTCCTTGGCAACAACGCTAAGTGAGGAGGTTGCCCGCACCAGCATCAGCAATGGCTCTGTGCACCCGGAGGTAGCAGAAATGTCGAACGCAACATCTACAGGTGCCTCTGTGCACTCGCAGCAGCGCAGCCCATATTCATCCATGGACGTCGTGGACCGCATCGCTCACCTGATAGCCACCCCTGAACCTGCCAGCAGTGCCAGCCGCGGATCGACCAGTCAGTCCACACTGCAGCCAGCCTCTAGCAGTGCTCCCTCACCATCACAGTCTGCTGTGGAGATTCCCAGGCCCATTTTGATCATCAGCTTCATCAGTGCATCACTGACAATGGCATCATGTGTCTTCAACACACTGCTGCCAATTTACATGGTGCGTTGGCGGAGTGGACTGGAGGAAGGTGTGTGCTGGCTGCCTGCTGCACACAAGTATGACAGTGGTTTTGGCACTCACCATCTTCTTGCCACTTGGTCATGCCTGTCATCCACAGGTGGCTGAATTGAAGATGACCATGCGCTCAATGGGTGTGTTTGAGGGCATGTTGGAGGCCTTCTCCTACATGATTCGCATGTTCTCAGGTGCGCTTGCAGGCTCTCAAGTTTCAGCAGCATACACAACAGCATCAGCATCAGCAAGATGCAGTTACAGCTGCTGCTGTTGATTGGGTCGTAGCTGAGGGTATATGCTGCAACTTGCACTATGTATAGGTGTGGCCAGTGACATGATGACATCCCGCAAGGGAGCCATTACCCTTGGCTTTGCCATGGGTGCCATGGCCAAGTTTGGGATGAGTGGAGCCACTGAGGTGGGCACCATCTTCACCAGCAAGGCCATAGACCGGCTGGCGAATGGCGTGCAGGTGAGCATGGGCAGTGGCGCTTGTGAGCAGTCCGCAAGCCGATGGACAGGCAGGTGCGACATTGGCAGGCTGTCTTGTGCGTTGTGCTGTGAGCCGCGCTGCTTGCGTGTCCTGACAACACAAGCTGAGCTTGCTTCTGAACCTGCTTCTGTGACTTGCATGTGCAGGCTGCACCGCGTGATGCCCTGATCAGTGACCTGGCACCGGACGGGTCTCGCAGCGCCTGCTTTGGCTTTGCACAGAGCATGCGCAAGTGGGGGAGTGCGGTGGGCGCTGTGATGGTTTACTTTCTGATGAAGGTGAGCATCAGACCGTCACAGGGCAAGGATGCGGGGCTGGACTTGTTCGTCGCAAGCGCTTGATGCTAGTGCAGATGCTGATGCTGTGCTGACTGCCGCACAACCCCCTTGTTGCTGTTCTCTTCTCTTGCATCGCCTGCAGGCATCAGGCAACAACTATCAGATGATCTTCACTATGGCAGCCACGGTCAGCCTGGCCAGCTGTGCAGCATTTGTGTTCTTAGTGCCCAGCCATGCACGGCCGCAGCGGCCAAACACCGTACCGGATACAGCCGCCCAGGCGTCAAGCAGCAATGGCACTGACGCGTCCAAGCAGCAGGCAATGGCACCCCCAGCACGCGCTGCGGGGTTCCAGTTCTCACAGTTTATCAAGGATGTGACGGGCATGGGCGGAGACTTCTACCGCATGCTGTCCATCATTTTCCTGCTGGGCATGGGCCACATCAACGAGGTGAGGGAATGCAAGGAGGATTGAGGGCAGGGAACGCAGGAACAGCCCAGAACCCACATTCTGCAGGTGTGGGCAGCCGGTGCTGTAGCAAACATAACATTGGAGCCCAAAACGTGCTGTTGCTGTAGACCCGCTCCGTCCCCTCGCTCACATATGTTCTGCTTCCCTTCTGCTGTCTGTTCTTCTTGCATTCCAGTCGCTTCTCGAGGCACGAGCCATCGAGGTGGGCTTTGGCAAGGCCGAGTCAACACTTGTTGTGGCCGCGCTTTCGTTTGTCATCTTCGTGGTCGCATACCCTCTGGGACGGCTTGATGACAAGTAAGTAGGGCACCTGACTTGTCACCACGGAGTGTGAGCCTATCTGCAGCCATCACCTTGAGTTGACATGTACTGGCTGCGCTGCACCATGCACATGAACCAACTTGTGTTGCTGTTTGCGTGCTTCTGCCGCAGATATGGCCCACGCATGACTTTCGGTGTGAGCATGATCTCGCTCATCCTAGCTGACCTGGTGCTCATGACGTCCGGCACACACCCGTGGGCTGTGTTTGCGTCTTTGGTGTTCATGGGGGTAAGTGCCACGGCGCGGCGCGCAATGCAGAATGCCTCCTAGGGCGTAGCACTTCTATGAAAGCAGGTGCATGCAAGGCTGTGCGCCCTGGCCTCACAAGCTACCTCTGTGTTGTGCTCTGCAGATTCACATGGGTGTGATGCAGGGGCCGCTGCTGAGCATCGTTGTGGGCCTCGCGCCAGGCCACCTGCGAGGCACCGCGTTTGGCATCTTCTACACTGTTATGGCGGTTACCGCCCTGGCCGCCAACAGCATGTTTGGCACTGTATGGTACTCGTGTGGCGCTCCAGCTGCCTTTGCACTCAGTGCTGGAGTGACCACGCTGACCCTGGTGGCGCTGCCCTTGCTGTTGCCCAACCGACCACTGAGGCCCGCTGTGGCAGCAGCATGATGACGCTGACACGACGCAACTGAAGTGCTGACCACTGAAAGCAGTCTTCAAACACCACCAGCCCCCAACAACAACCAGCAGACTGCTAACCTGTTCTTCCTAACGCAGCGACGTGCACCGCACTCGCCTTCTGAACAAACAGTGTTGTGTTGGTACGACTTTTTGAATCAGGTAGCATAGCCTGTTGTGTGTGAAATCCCTTTTCTTTTCAGGTACCAAGAGATTTTGCCCCTGTGTTCCTCCCCTTTGTGTGTCGTGTTTGAAGCTTTCCTAGGTGCCAACACATGTCGTCCCAACACAGGACGCAGTCATGTAAAATAGCAGTGTTTGTGAGAAGGAATCACAGGCATCACTTGCACATCAGATCATGTCACTGCCGTGGGGCCGCCAGTGTTGAAGCAGGGTCGGCAGGTTCGATAACATCCCAGGCAGGAAAGTGCAGGGGGAGGGCCTCCGCCCTGCGCATCGATGTTAAGCAACATGATCTTCATGCAGCCAGCCACAGCAGCGCGTGCACGCCCACAGCATGAGTGCGGCAGCATCCTCCATGCGCACCTGAGCTCCGGATACGTCGCATTGATAGTCTGTTGCACCGCTTCGTACACATGTTGGTTGCCCTCCAACGTGAAGTGCAGGCCATCGTTGAGTAGGGCTGTGCCCCAGTCCTGCAGCACGCACATGAGACATCTCAGTGATGATCTCATGCAATGAGCCATTCGAAGGTCTGGATTGAAATTAAACAGCTGCTGTGGCTTCCCACTTGCATTGCAACATAAACAATCGGCCTGCCCAGCAACGCCAAGAGCACCTCAAGCTTGCCCAGGTGCAGCTCTCACCTTTTCTTGTTGAACGCTGGTCCACAGGTCAACAACAGGCAGCGCCAGCTCAGCTGCCACCTGCTTGCAAGTGTCAGCGTACTGCTTTGTGTAGGTGTTGGTGCGGTCAAGCGGCAGCTTCTCAGCTTCCTCCGGACCAACGCGCTGCAAGCATCACATGAAAGGCCATGCTTCACGGTGGGACATGATGTAATCAACTGCAGCAGGGCTACAGCACATGGCGTGCAGGGGACACCGGCAGACAGTGCAGCAGTAAGAGCAGCAGCGCGTGTTCCTCTGACTGCCAAGACTGTCTCACCAGTCGCTGCGCCTCCTTGCGACTGGGCTCATACACAGGTGGGGGCGTGATGAGGACAATGCGGGTCACGCCCCTCGCCCGCAGGTTGGCCACCATGGCTTTGAGGTTGTCTCGGTACGTGCTGACGGGCGCATGCTGCCTTGCAGAGTGCCTGCACACCAGCGACAACAAACAGGCCAACTAGGGTTTTGAACAGTGAAGGACTGCAGGCAGATCTTGGCAGCGAGAAATTGTTGTCTTATTTGCGATTGCAGGCAGGTCAGTGCTGACATGGTCCAGCTTTGCTGCAAGACGCTGCCGAACAATGAGAGTGAAGCGCTTGCTTAGTGAGCTCAACTCACGGTGTGCCGTCGGGCAGCGGGATGGCAGCGTCATTGGCACCGAAGAAGAGCGTCACCAGCAGCGTGTTCTCAGCATTGCAGCCCTCAAAGACCTCGTCCATTAGGTGAAGGGCCCAGATGGTGTTGTAGCCCCCGAACCCTGTTGCATCCAACATTTCCATGCGTATGCCCTCCGTGCGAGTGTGAGCTGTGCACCATTCCCTAGTATCACGCACCTCTGGTGATGATGTCCACCTTGCGCATGTATGTGTGCGCGAGGCTGGCACCCCAACCTCCCATGCTCATGGCTCGCTCTGTGAGCGAGTCTCCAAAGAGGATGAGCTTGGGGCGGTGCAACACCCATGCAGACGGGTCCGCCGTTGCCATGGCCGAGGTCATGTGCACCGTTGGCCGCGGTAAAGGACGGTAAAGGTTGATGGCTGCAATGGATCCAAACAAGAGCACGATGAATGCGGTGATGAGGATCTCTGCCTTGGCCCACGAGTGCCTTTCGTGCATGGGGGTGGGCGATGTCAGGCGAACATTGCCACCGTTTAATACTGGGCCTCAACAGCAAAGAGCGAGTGAGCGCTCGTGTGAAGTGGTGTGGGGGTTGTTGGGCATCCAACTGTGCATCCAACTGCAGAATGCACTGGCGGGAGCGTTGCGTGAGTTTGGCCAGCTTCTTAGGCGCGGATCGTGCCTTATCGCACACAGCAACAGGCTCCTGAAAGCTCAGGGTCCTAATTGCGCTTGACCTGCCGGCACCAGCGCAAAACCCAGTCCACACGCACCTCAGCAACCTCCTTCGGCTATGGGGTGCTCGTGCTGCCGGTGAGGTGCAAAGACAAGGGGCGCCGCTTCTAAGGATGTTGCATGCTGCAGTGGCTCCAACCAGTGCAACATGTAATTGCATATGGTAATGGTAGCATGCATCCAGTACAGAACTGGTGCACACAAGGGTGCAGCAGCATGCGAGCATTGCACTGGCCAGTTGAACAATGTGGCCCTCCTACAACTGCTGCCATTGCTGCCAACTTGTCACGCAGGTGCCTGGTTGCGTTCCTGTGCTTTCCCTTCCTGCTAGTTATTAGCTTGGTAGGCATCATCCTGTGGATCCTGCTGCTGCCTTTCAAGCTACCATGCTGCTGCTGCCTTGGGTGCTGTGCGCAATGCATCGCGAACATTGTGGAGTGGCTGGTTAAAGCCCCCTTCAACATCATCATGTGGGTAACAGACACCGGCACAAAGGTCACAAGCGCAGCATAGCACCGAGCTCGCTCAGCATGTGCTGGCAGCACCATGAGTGCATGCTGTGCTCACACCAGGAGTTGCAGCCTGTGGCACCTGTGGCGCTGGCCGCTGGTGGCTGTGTTCACAGCAACTGGTGCAGTTTCCTTGTAGTGAATAATCGTCAAGGCTAACAACCAACACAAAATGGATAGAATTGAAACACTCATGTATTCAAGTATCGCGCAAATGCGTGATCTTGGCTTTCAGGCCCCCATTATTCACTTGCTACATCAAATGGTCTTACCCTTGGATTTCAGGCAAGGCACCGTGTCATGATATGTCATGGCAATATTTAACCATGATTATATTGTATTTTCTTGGTGTGGGCCTCTCCAAATGTTGCGTGTAAGCCAGCAGCGTGCACTGCAATCAACCGCACGCGCTCAGCCTCCGCGCCTCCTTCGCCCAACCCAGTTCACCTGTGGCGTGGGGCATCATGGTCAGCGTGCCCTAGGAGCGCCCTGGGTAGCATGCGCGGTCTACCTGCGGGAATAACTAGGCTGATGTTTTGCAGCATGCGGCGAGAGGAGCTTGGGCGGTCCAATTCCTGAGCAGCGAATGAAACTCAAACTGAAGTTGCCCCCGAGGCCCGCCCTCCCATCGGATGCAGCGCCTGTGGAGATTGGGCGTGTGCAGGCGTCAGGCCAATCTGCGCCAGCGGTGACACCCGGTGCCCCTCCTCTAGCGCTGGTGCAGCGTACGGCGTCAGCCCCAGCATACACGGAGCCAGCGGCAGGGGGGGCCATCGGGAGCAAGAGAAAGCGGCCAGACGATGGGGATGATGCTGGGGAAGGCAAGGTAGCCAAGCTGCAGGAGAAGGAGCGCAGCAGGCTAGCACGCGAGGCGGACAGGCAGCATGCCAAGGTGTGCGTGCATGCCCTGCAGGCAAGGTGCATGGGTGCTGCCATGAGCACCTATGGCTGTATGCATGCTGGTTGCGCCTTGGCCTGAGCGCGGTTGCGCGGTGGTGTGGCGCTGATGCCTTGGCATGCAGGAGGAGAAGCAGCGGTCCAAGGCAGAGGCGGACGAGGCAAAGAAGCGGCAGCGCGCTGAGGCAGCCCAGGAGAAGCAGCGGTGGGTGGGGAGCAGCAATGGGCAGGAGGAGTGGCAGTGACAGCTGGTCAGCTTTAATATCTGAAATGCAACGCTGCGTTTCGAACGCTCCTTGTGCCGTGCTCAGGCAAAAGGACGAAGCGGAGGCGGAGAAGAAGCGTGCGCAGGTGCAGGCCAGCATCATCAAAAGCATTAGGCTCAAGATGGTAAACGGAGCATCAGGTAACAGCGTGGAGGGTGGGGTGGGTTCATGCAATAGTGCCTGGCGGGCCAGATGCAACAAGGTCAGAAGAGTTGGCTTGTGGGCCTGGCAGCTGAAGTCAGCAAGCAGGCAAGCACCAACGTTGACCTGTTGCTTGCTTGTTTGCAAAAGGTCGCAGTGAAAGAAGTTGCAGGAACTGGTGTTCTGACCCTGCTGCGCGTTGCCCCTTGAGCTGCAGCCAAAGACCCGGTCGAGCCGGCAAGCAGTGACCACGCAGGGTCCAGCGCTATGGGGGCTGACACAGCAGCAGGGAGCGGCGGCTCAGCTAGCAAGAAGTCAAAGTCAGCCAAGAGCGCCACTGGTAGGGAGACAATGAGCAAGAGTCAGAGGGCTGCTTTTCTGGGGCGCCAATGACACGACATGAGAGCAGGAAGCGTCCACTACACGGCAGCATGCCAGATGAATGGGCAGGCAGCTGCTGGTGATGAGGGTTCCAGTGTTGGCATTGAACACATGCTGTTATTCCCCACGCGCCTGCACAGGCAAGGTCAGCAAGGGCAAGGACAAGGACGTCGCAGGTGCAGGGTCGCCTGCCCCAGGGAGCGCTGCGGATCACCTGACGCTGGAGTCGCTGCTGACTCGCATTCAGACCAAGGACGCTCGCAAGATTTTCCTCAAGCCTGTGACTGAGGCAGTGGTGCGTGCAGGGGGCGGTGCTTCTTTGATGTCAGGGGCGTGAGGGGGAGGTGCAGAGTGGATGGGCAGGTGTGTTGAGCTGGAGCGCATCAAGCAGCGGAATGGAAGAAGGCCTTCTGATGTGAAGATGCCAGACATGTGGTGTCACAGGACTGTCGTGAATGGAAAGACTGGGTCGCGTCGAGGCTGGGGGCGGCAGGGTTGCAGCGCTCATGTATTTCAACATCAGCCTGTGCCAGGTCAAGACAGAAAAGTGGCACCCGGTCACTTCCCACATGTAACTTTTCACCCCTGCTTCCATTGCAAAAGGCTCCTGGCTACTTCTCTGTCATCAAGCAGCCCATGGACTTTACCACGATGCGCCGCAAGCTTGCTGCGGGGCAGTACAGCAACTACGACGACTTGGAGGCAGACCTAAACCTGATGTTCACCAACTGCATGACCTATAACCCTGAGGGTGGGTGCTGCTGAGAGCTGGTGCAGCACAAACAGGCCACCGGCAGCTGGTGCAACACAACAGGTCATATGGCAGCTGGTGCAACACAACAGGTCATATGGCAGCTGGTGCAACACAACAGGTCATATGGCAGTGTGTGCTCAGTACTGTTGTAGAGGAGGGCACAGCAGCTCTGCTCTCACTATGCTGCTTGGAGCCTATACAGGCCGCATGTGCTGCACTGCTGCTCCATCCGTTGTGAGAGGAGTCCTGCCGCTTCCCTCGTCCATGCCTCACGCAGGCTCTATCTTTTACATGGAGGCCAAGAAGATGCAGGAGGTGGCGCGCAGCCTGCTGGACCTGGCGCGAAAGGGAGAGACCAACCTGAGGGGCCGGTGCGTTGCAGCAGCAGCATGTGCTCTGAGCATTGGCCACAGGACAAAGGACAGCAATGCGAAAGCAATGTTGCTTCACCAGCAGCAATGCGAGGGGAAAGGGCAGGCCATGCTGATGCCTGGGTTCACGTTGTGATGGATAATATGGTGTGCAGTATCATCGGGGCTGCAGGCTGAGCTGATTAGCTCACCACTGTGCTGTCCTGCTTGCTGCTGCCCAACTATGCAGCACGTACAACATTGTGCGGTCACACAACGCACACATCCAGGCGGAGATGCAGAAGCAGCAAATCATTTCCTCGGGCAATCAAGGGGGGGCAGGGGTGGCGCTGGGCCGGGGCATGCGCCACCATGGCCCTGCACCTGGCACAGAGGGCATGCAGGGGGCCGCAGCAGGGGCAGGGACAGTGTCGGCAGGAGGGGCGGGCCACTTTGCCTCCACGCCAATTGCAGCAGGCGGCGGTGTGAAGGCGAGGGGCCACAAAGCGAGGGCTGGGGCAGGCGCAGGACTGATGATGCGGCGGCATGCAGTGCAGGACAGCGAGCTGCTAGCGGGGGCTGGGGACCAGGAGGGAGACGCACGGGACACGCGCAGGCCCAGGGCCACGCCAGCCCAGGTGAGGTCTGCCACTGTTCTGGAGCTGGTTGTGGGAGAAGTAGGAGTTTGTTGAAAGAGCTGGTCAAAGGGGCCGGTTGGTGGAGTCAACAGTAGCAGCTGGTGAAAGCAGCTGTCTGTAAGGGCTTGTTGTAGGAGCCCGTTGCCAAGGAAAGGGCTTATGCTGTATGGGAGCTTTGTTATGGGGCGTCTGTATCAATGTGTGTGTCAGGGCATGAGAGTGCATGCGACAGGTAGGCCCCGATGGCGCAACGTTGTCTGTTGGCATATGTGTGCTGAGGCTGTGTCTGGCTGCCTGCCCCTCCAGGCCCCACACCCAGCACTGACCACGCTGATGAACGGCGCCAGCGCCGAGGGACTGCCCTGGGCACAGCGCGCCGAGCCGAGGCCTCGCGCTGTGACTGGCACCAAAAGCTTCCTGAAGTCCACGTTTGCAGGGGGGCCAACATCCAGTAGCAACATGCTGTGGTACATGACGAGCGTGGCGCGGTTCGTGAAGGGCTGCAGCCCCGCGCTGCAGAAGGCGGCGCTGACCCGCCTGCAGAACTGCGTGCCCGAGCGGCTGCAGGAGCAGGAGCAGCAGCTGAGGGCTTTGCGGGCGGCCGCAGGACCTGCCAGTGCTGGGCAGTGGCCACAGCCCGGCGGGCAGCAAGCAGTGCATCCAGGCCCAGGGCCAGAGCTGCGCAAGGGGCCAGGGCCAGGGGCACCGCACCAGGCGACACCTGCAGCTGCACCGCCGGCCGTAGTGTCTGCGGGAACAAGCTTTGCTACTGCTGATGTTGGTGTTGGTGTTGGTGGTGGTGGTGGAGGGGCTGCCAGACTGTTTGCCTCGGCACCACAGGCGCCCAAGATGATGCCTGTTGCCATTGCAGCGGCACCATCGCAGCAGCAGCAGCAGCAGCAGCAGGCTATGCCAATGGGACAGCAGCAGGGTCAGGCCTTGGGAGGACAGCAGCACCAGCAGTTGCAGCAGCAACCGTGGCAGCCGCAGGGGCAGCTGCAGATGGGGTGGGCCTCTTCTGCGCAGCAACCCCGGGCACAGCATCAGCAGCAACAGCAGCAGCAACAAAAGCAACAGCAGCAGCAGCAGCAGCAGCTACGTCAGCATCAAGGTCAGCTGGGGCAGCTGCCACCGCAGCATCTATTGCAGCAGCAGCACCCGCCACACCAGCAGCCTGGCTTCAGCGCTCACACTTCAGCAACCCTGGTAAGGCTGAAGGCAGCACAATTGCTGCTTGCAACTGAATTTTTAAGAACAGTTGTTGCTGGCAGCACGGTATTCCTACGACATGGTGTCTGGGTGGCTAAGTGATGATCACTGATTTTGACCTGTACCTTCCCTGTTGCGCTGCAGGGTTTAAGCAGTGTTGCAGCTGCGGGTGCCTCTGGAACGTCGTCAATCAACCCATTCATGCAGCAGCAGCAGCAGCAGCAGCAGCGCTTGCCTGCCAGTCAATCCCAATCCACAAGCGCCAGCGGCACAAGCGGCCCGACGTTAGGGGCAGGGGCGAGCACGCTTGCTGACAGCCTGCCCAACCCCTTCCAGCAGCCGTCTTTATTAGGGGGCAAGCGCCCAGCTAGCCAGCCAGGCTTGCTGCAGGGGTCGGGCCCTGACCCACCCCAGCCAGCATGGATGCAGTCAGCGCCGCAGCAGCATGGGCAGCACCACAACAGTGCTCCTGCCAGCGCGCCGCACATGATGCCCGCCCAGCAGCAGCAGCAGCGGCAGCAGCCACAGCAGGTGAAGATGATGCCAGCAGCAGGGCCAGCGGCCGCGCCTTATCAGCAACACGGTGCTTCGATGTTTTCACATCAGGCACAACTGCCCACCATGGTGCAGGCCCACCAACCTCAGCAGCAGCAGCAGCAGCAGCAGCAGCAGCAGCAGCAGCGGATGATGCCAGCGCAGCCGCTGAACATGGTGCAGGCCGCCAAGCCTGCTATGCAGCATCAGCCGCCCATACTCCAGCAGCACCTGCTTCATCAAGCGCCAATGCAGCAGCAGCAGCAGCAGCAGCAGATGCAGCAGCAGCAGCAGCAGATGCAGATGCACCAGTCGCAGCCTCTCCACTCACAGCATCAACAACAGCAGCCGCATCACCAGCATCACGCCTTCGCCTCCCTTCACTCCTTATCGGCACCGTCTTCAGCCCCTGTCAACGTGATGTCTGCTCAGGGTGTCGGCCGGCCGGGCATGCAGAGCCGGCTTCCTCAAATGATCCCAGCCTTGCAGGGTGCAAGCAATCAGCGGCTACCTACCGGCATGGGGCATTTGCCGCCCAACATGAGCATGCGCCCCCACATGGTGCCTGCAGCTCCTGCAGCCGGGACCATGCAGCAAGGCGCAGGCAGCTGGATGATGCCCAGCGCAGGCCACGTGTCAGGGCAGCCACATGCGTGGCAGCAGCACCAGATGCAGCAGGGCTATGGATGGCAACAGCAGCCACTCCAGCAGCAGCAGCATATGCGCGTCCCAGCGACTACCAACCCTTCCATTCTTTTGGACGACAAAGATTACCCCGTCCATGCATTCCCCTCGCAGTAGACATGCTCATCCATGCATGTGCTGACCTCAGTGTCACTTTATTGAAAACCTGGCTGGAGTGCCTGTCGCTTAGTGTTGAACCAGACTTGCTGACCAATTTTGCCATGACAGTGTGGGGTCGAGTTGATTGCTTTGCTGTGAGTTCTGCTCAGTGACTGCCGTCACGTGACACTAACATATGATTAGGCACTTCGCTTACACTCATTTGCATCAAGGCACAGCACGTTTGAGCATTATGTACACAGATTGAATTTTCTGTTCAGTCGCAATGCTACTGCGTGGTGCAAGTGCTTGCTGCAAATTATCAGTGGCGCATGCAGCATGCTGTCAGCGCGGTCCCCTTGCCAGCACGGCTGGATCAGCATTTTCACGAATCCATGGCTGCTGCTCGACTTGGTCCAGGGCCAGGCGCTGCTGGGGGTCCTTGACAAGCAGGCGGCGGATGAACTCCTGCAGCAAAACATGGTGGCAGGATGATGAGATGAAGAAAACATTATGAAGGCAAGAGAACATGCCAGGACACGAATATGTAAAGCTGGTGCACGCACACAGGAGCGCATGGAAGGTACACAAGTCACACGCTGCTAGCTAGCACCTGCGCTGCTGCGCTCGGGGCTGTGGTGTCCTCAGGGAACTTGAGGTCCACTCGAACGATGCGACGGTAGGTTTCCTGCACCCATGCGGCAGCAATGCAGTCAGCACTTGAGCATCAACCACCTATATGTTGGTCAGTCTGATAGCTTCCTTTCACCCACCTGGTGCCCAGGCGCATCAAAGGGCGGCCCTCCTGTCAGGAACTCGTACGTCAGCACCCCCAAGCTCCAGTTGTCGACGTAGCTGGTGTGTTCACGGCCCTCCACCATCTCAGGGGGCAGGTAGTCAAGTGTGCCACAGAGGGTGCGGCGCCTGCACAGCAACCAGGGTTTGAAATGCATTGGTACAGGATAAATGTGGGTCTCTCAACCTGCATGCCTTAGCACAGCGCTTCAAGCCCCTGTCCCCCCAAGCTTTCATACCTGCTTGTGGGTGCATGCACAGACCAGCCAAAGTCCGCAATCTTCAGCTCTCCTGCTGGCCCCAGCAGCAAATTCTCGGGCTTGATATCACGGTGAATCACATGCTTCGAGTGGCAGTATGCCAGCGCACGTGCTAGCTGCACAATGTACCTGCAGGGCAGGAAAGCAGTTCAAGGAAGACATGCATGTGAGCACTGGTACAGCCATGCGCCGGTTCGTCTTCAGCCAGAACCCCTACCAGCAGAGCATGTTTTGACTGCAGCAGCCCAAACTTTTCAGCACCTACGTGGCAGTTTGCTGCTCATTGAAGCGGCCCTGCTTTTGCAGCTCGCGGTACAGTTCGCCCTTGGCTGCAAATTCCAAGATGAGGTAGATTTTGTCCTGCATGGCGGGGTAGCATTGCCCTGACACGATCAGATTGCCGCCACGCAGCACTGCATGGCGCTGCACAGCTGCTACCATACTCACTGCATCATAGAAGTAGCCGTACAGCCGCAGGATGTTCGGGTGCCTAAGGTGCGCCTGGATTTCGACCTCTCGCCGCAGCTGGTGCTCAACGTTGGACTGCTGAAGCTGGGACTTGAACAGCACCTGCAAATGGCAGGGATGCAGAAGCTCGAGCCCATGCATGCAGCCATGCAAGGTTTGACCCAGGACCTCACCTTGAGAGCAACAACGTATTGTGTACGCTTCTCCCTGGCCAGGTACACGTTGCCGAACTTTCCCTTGCCCAAGGGCTTGCCTATGTCAAAGTCAGAGAGCTGCCATGACAGCTTCTGCTCCGCGCTGCTCTGGCTTGCCGTGGCCTTGACTGACACCTGCTGCGGCAGGTTTTCAGCGCCTGCTGCTCTGGCCCTGTCCGACGCTGCCTGCTGCTGCTTCAGCGACCGCCCGGGCGTCGCTGCTTGGTCTGATGCGTGCGGCTTAGACCCCACCGTGGCGTTGCCAGCATATGAGGGCACCAGCGGCTGCGTGGGCATCGCTTGCGCGCGCTATACTGTGGCTGCGTGCCTGAGTTCAGGTATGGAGAATACAGCGATGTTGCCAACGCCTCCGCGCAGAGCTTTCAAAGCTTCAGACAACTGCTGCTATACGCTGCTGTCGCTTCCGAGGTACACTGCAGCTGCTGTGTCCGCTGCAGACCTCTGAGGAGGGCCGTATGAAAAATGCACACCCAACCTGCGCGTGCTTGACCGCAGCGCGGAACCTGTGGGCAGCTGCACGCTGTACTCCAGTGTTTAGCTGCTGGCGTGCACTCCTCGATAAGCAGCTGTCATATGCAAAAGGTGAGGACGGTCAAACAGTTCGGAGAGGGGTGTGAGAACTCGCTGATTCTCTCTCGCCGCGAGACTGCAGCAGGGGCTGATGCAGCACATGCAGCGTCCCGGGACACGCTGGCGGAGCGTGAGGGATATGGGGCTGGGCGTGTAGCATGCAGGGGCACAATACCAGTCCGCTGCATGACATTGCAGTGCATCAATCGGTTAGCAGCCATCTGTTTACCAAAGGCAAAGACTCACCCAATTTCAAGACGACGACAGTAGTCCATGCAGGATTCAGTGGGTATCCCCAGCATGGCACCTCATCAGCACACCTCGCAGGCCGTCCTCAGCTTGCCAGCACAGGTGCTCGCCCAGCCCTGCTGGAGCTGACCGTCAATGACCCAGCACTACAGCAGACAGCTCAGAGCGCAACAGCGCAACAGGCGCTCAAAGTAGCACAGCGGCCAGTCAGCCTGCCACGTGTCACACAAGCTGCTGCGGACACAGCAGCTGCTTCACATGGGGTTACTTTGGGCGCTGCTGTGGAGCTGCTGTTCCATGAACGACGCTCGCACCTCCTGGCACAGCAGGGAGCGCCGGACGGCCAGGTAGCTGCTTGAAAGACCGTGGCTGTGATGTCACCGCTGCACCTGTGTCGTGGCAGCCAAGAGGCCTGGCTGCTCTAATACTCTAATCATTTGCATGCCTTGAACAGGGTCTCTATGCAGCGGCAAGTGCGGTGACAGAATGTGACGCCGAAGAGGAGCGCCGCCTTGCTCGCAGGTGATCTGCTGTGAGCACTTGCTGGGTGGCGTCATGTCTACTTGCCATTCCTCCTGCTCAAAGTCTGTGCGTGGCGTTTGCATACTGCTGCATACTGCTGCTGCTGCTGCTGCGAGTTGAGGAGCATGCTTGTCCCACACACAAGCCTCCCCCTTGCATTGCGTTGGCCCTGCAGGCGCCACCGCAAGCGCGTGGCGCAAATTGTCGTTGAACACTGGAAGGCCTTTGCAGCGGACAGGCTCAAGGTATAGGCTGGACAAGCACGAAATTTGTGGAGCAGCGCACCATGTGAGCATGCATGTACTTATGCAGTACCCTGATGAGTTGCGTCCGTACATTGCTGCCTTCAGGCGCTGCATGCCGTCAAGCACTACCGGCGACAGCTGCAGCTCTCTGCCTTTTGGGCACTACGCCAGGCTGCAACAGGCGCAGCGGCAGCATGGAAGCGTGCTTGTGTATTCTCAGCACGACGAGCCTTCCTACAGCTGCATCAGTGCCTGCTGGTACGATGACGGGTGCCTGGAAGGATTGCAACAAATGAGCTCGCAGTGATGACAAATTGCCTTTTTGCAAAAGTGATGGTGCTGATGACGGATGAGCCATCCCCTTGGCTGCTGCTGCAGTCTTGGCGCAGCTGGGCTAAGCAAAGCTCAAGGCTGCGGCGTTGCACTGCACTGCTGACCAAAGGCAGGGCCATGTCCCTGCAGCGGGCCACACTCAGGGAGTGGCAGCGGCAGTGCCAGCAGGGCAAGCAGGTCCGCCGCATGGAGCTGAAGGCAAGTGCAGGCACGGCCAGGCGTAGGTGGAGCAGCAGCAACTTGTGTCAAAACGGGTCCACGACTCGCTGACCTTGCACCACACCAGATGGTACCGACTGCTAGTTGCTGTTGAATGTGCCACCAACAACTGTTGCGCACACACGTTACTCAGCATTGACCGTCATGTCGCTGCCTTGCACACACCTGCGCAGGCTTGGTTTTTCTTCAGCTTCATAACCCTGACCAAGGCGCTGCGGGCTTGGAGGCAGGGTACAGCTGCAGCGCACCTGAAGCGCGAGCGCATGGCTCTGGCGTACAGCCATTGGCGCACAGGCTGCCTTGCACACTGCCTGGTTGCGTGGCAGCAGGCGATGGTGCTCTGGCAGCAGAAGCGGCTGAAGCAGCAGGCTGCAGAGAAGCTATCAAGGTGCTGGGGAATAGCAGGCGAGCAGCCTTAAGGAAATGTTGCCATGCTGGACCTGTTGGATATGACACAGCAATCTGGTCATGGCTCATTTGACGCCTCACACAGCCATTTTCATTGCTGCTCACTGAGGCAGTGTCTTTTTTTTGGTGCTTGGCGGCGCTCACAGGGCCCGACTCTTAGCCCGGGTGCTGGCCTGCTGGCGTCAGGCGGTGGTGGCAGTTGCTGCAGCACGGCAGGCTGGTGTGCAGCAGCTGGTCAAGGTGGAGAAGGCACTGTCTCTGGACCTTTTGCAGGCGTGCTTGCAGGCTTGGAAGGTGCGTGTCGAAAACCAACTTGCTTGCCAACATGTGTGCTGCACCTGCCATGGCACATTGCCATGCTTGCTACCTTGTGCCTGATTACAATGCCGTTCCTTATTTTTGTGTACTGCTAAGGGCCAGTGCCAGGAAAAGCAGTACTGGCGGCAGGTGGAGCGGCTAGCACGCCTGCTTCTCACGCGTCGCCGCCTCAAGTACTCGTTGCGTGCTTGGTGGGCCCAGGCCAGAAGGCAAGGAGGGGTTTGCTTTCGTCACTGCACTGCAATGCCTGCATTTATTCCCTCTGAAGTGAGAGAGTGCTTTTCCCTGCTGTACCCCTTTCATGCATGGCTGTAGGCGAGGCTACCTGCGGCGCTGTGGAGAGGTTATGGCCATCACAGGGCGACGCTGGCGGCTGCGCCTGTTCCTTGAACGCTGGCAGAGTGCTGCTGCCCAGGCAGAGGAGGGCAGGGCCACCGACGCTCGACGCCACGTGTTGTTGAGAGCATGCTTCAGGTGAGCACCTACCTTGATGTACTTAGCGTCGACTCCGCCATGTTCGGACGTGCAAGAAACAGTTGTCAGCGGTGCAAGCCTTGTTCTCTACATCAGCAAGGCATAAGCAGCAAAGGGCATTGCCTGAAGGCTTGTTGCGCCACCTCACCTGCATGCTCCTCTGCAGGACGTTGCAGGCGTATGTACAACAGCATCATGTCCAGGCCGAGTTACTTCAACAATGCCAGCACAAGGTGTTGGCGCTGCGGCAGTCAGCCATACTGTCTGCGTGGCGCCAGGAGCAGCAACGCCAGCGTGCTAAGCGCCAGCTCATGGCCCTGGTGGTGGCCTGGAGGGCGCAGCGTATCAAGCACCTGACACTAGCAGGTGAGCTGTTCTGCTGGTGGCTGCTACGAGCCGGTGCAGAGCAGTGAATGGCCTGATTCAAAGCAGGCTTAAGCAAACGCTCGTACTTGCTTGTATGGGCAGACCACAGTCCCAGTGCCTGAACAATGCACTCACACCCTCTAGTTGTGGCACTCAGAGCTGCTGCCAAATTGTTGACGTGCCCGCAGCCTGGACAGCGTTTGCTGCATCGCAGTCCACAAAGCAGCGGCACGCCAACTTAGCACTGCAGCACTGGCGGCGTCTGACCAAGCAGCGGGCTATGAGAGCGTGGACAGTGTATGCCAGGTAAGGATGAACAGGCAGCCAACTCCTGCTGAGCTTCTTGCAGCAAGCACGTTGGTACCACAGCAACAAAGGCATGTGGTGCTGCCTTGGCGCAGGCCTTTGCTGACACTGCATGTGCCCATTGCTCCTGTTCATGCACAGCTGGCGGCGTGTAGAGGCAGACGTTACGGCGTGGAGCGAGCTGAGGCTGGCGCGCTCTGCCCTGCTCACCTGGAGGCGTGGCGCCAAGCTTCAGGCTCAGCGCAGGCTGCTGTGCCAAGTGGCGGCCCAGCACCGGTAAGAACCAGTGTGTCAGCAAGCATTGTCAAGGACGGGGCTTGGGGTGTAGTTATTTGCGTTGCCAGCCTTATGTGACGTGCCATACAACACATTGAAGGGATGCACCCACAGGCAAGGCCAGGAAACAAGTGGCAGGGACGTTACACGCATGATGCCCCTTGTGCAGGCGCTACACCGTGCTTGCACAGACACTGCAAGCCCTGCAGTCTGCGGTGGTGGCGCGCCAGGACAAGCACCAGCGCTACACGGCCATGGTTAGGCACAGGGCAAGGCACCTGCTGAGGTCGTCCGTGACTGCATGGGCAAGGCAAGAGCCCTCAGCAACACTTGAAAGGGCGAAAGTGGCAGGGCTACCTGTTGATGAGTCCAGCATCGTAACAGCTCTTTGATGGTAGGCAAGCAGATTTGCTGCACCTGTCTGGCCTCATACCATGTCCACTGCCGTCACGCCTGCGTTTGCAGGCAGTTCTTGGCGATGGCAGCTGACGATCGGGAGCGGAGGGCGCAGGCAATCGACCGCTTCCACAAGCGACTGCTTACAAGGGCCCTGCAGGCCTGGCAGGAAGGCGCCGAGAGGTGGGCTTTGAATGATTTATGTGCAGCGTGCGCCCTGCTGCGTGCCCTGCCGTAAGAGCATCTCATCACATGTTTTGTGCGACTCAAGCTTTATGCCGTTACCTTGGGTTGAAGCCCCCCAGGCGTTACCTTTGGTCTTATCGTGCAGGGTTGCGGTGAAGCGCATGATGCAGCTGCAGGCAGATGCGCACTTCTGCCAGCGCTTCCTGTTGCAGGCCTTGCACTGCTGGCAGGAGGGTGTGCAGGCCATTCAAGCCACGAGGGAGGAGAAGCAGCATCGGCTGTGTGCCTTGCAACAGCTGCTGGCTAGGGGAAAGCTGCGGCGCACGTGGGAGGCCTGGACGCAAGCACACAACCGGGCTGTCATGGACAGGTTCCGGGTGAGTGTGCTTTGCTGCAAACATCAGGCGCTTCCTTGACTTGACGGGTGACACTGTGCGTGTGGGCTCACCGCACAGCTTGCAGCTCGCTTGCAATTTTGCCATCTGACAGGCGGTGCTCGCCATGGGCCTTGGCTCAGCGCCAGAATGGTTTGACGGGACTGGCTCATCTCACTGCTGTTGCTCAGGAGTCAAGAGCTGTCGCCTTCTGCAAAACCAGACAGCTGCGTCAGGCGTTCAGCACCTGGCTGCACTGGTCCCGCTCACACCAACTGCAGCGCCTCATGGCAGCGCGTGCGGCCACGCTGTTGCGGCAGCGCTGCCTTGCTCACGCTCTACAGGCGTGGAAAGAGCGGCTGGAGGGTTGGAAGTCGAAGCGGGCTGCAGTGCTCGCCGCTCAGCAGCACTCCCAACGAGCGCTGCTGTTGAAGGCCCTTGTGAGCGGACTGAGGTGGGTGTGTTGCAAGTCATCTACCAAGGAGCACTCACCTCAGCCTCCCTGCTTTGCATGGCTATGTCCGCAACCACTGGCACATGCAAAGCCGATCTTGCTCACTACAGCCCTTTCAATGCTTAATTTGAAGGATTGCCTGCTCAGGTGGGACTTCCAGAACCTACGACCAATCGCTCAACAGCCGCGAACCTGATGCTGTGCTGCTGCAGGTGGTACGTGCAGTACCGGCGCTCCAAAGCAGCCGACCTGTTGCAGGCCAAGGCAGAGTACACCAAGCGCCTGCAGCGTGACGGCGTGCAGCAGTGGCTGGCGGTGGGCCTGTGGCTCAAGCAGCAGCGTATGCGCGTGCTGGCCGAGCAGAAGGTGCGACCTTGGTTCAGGGTATGGGAGGCCAGGGCAAAGAACTTCACTTCCATGGTTGGCTGCACTGAACTGTTGCTTGCTGACTTGCTTGCGTTGCTTTGAGATTGTGCCCATCGTTTGAAGGCATCCACCACCACCGCCATCACCATCATTACCCACAGGTGCAGGCACTGACCACAGAGATGGCACGAGTGGAGCCCTTTGCCCGCCACTGGCTGCGTATGACGCGGCAGCGACGCAGGCAACGCATCGACGCAGCTGCCATGGCCCAGATGCCACCCTGGGCAGGGCTGCACCCTGTGTCTACCTCTGCCTGGCAGCCCCCACCCTCTCTGCAGTCCGCTGCCATGGGCCAGTCCAGGCCACTGCAACCAGCCGACAGTACCCTGGCGCCTCCTCGGGCCCTGCCTTCACCATCGGCGCCGAGACGGGAACAAAGCTCACCACCGCAGCGTCATGCCGCTGCTGTGCATGGTGCACGGCGCTGGGGACAGACAGTGAGCATGGCTGCTAGCTATGGGCCGCCAGATGCCAGTAGCCCTCTGCCAGGGCCTGTGCCAGAGCACAGCACTGCTGCAAGAGGCGCAGCATGGCGCCCTGGGCCAGGGGATGCGCAACTGGAGCACAGTGGTGTACCACGTGCAGCACACGTGCCAGTTGCACAGCAGGAGATCAGTGTGCAAATAGCGGTCAGCAGTGGGGCTGCCAACGCACCTTCCCCTGCATTATCTGGGAGAAAGCAGCGCCCAGCGCCTCGGCGCCCTGACTTCCTTTCTGTTTGACGTTCAGATTTCGTGCATTTGAAAAAAGCACAGGTGGAAATCCACATTCCAACGTGGTTGCTGTTGTGCGCAAGTCTTTTGCAGTGTTAAGCAGACACAGACACGCACGCTCTGAACGTGCAGCAGCAACACATCCAATATATATATTGATCGCCGCGGCACCGCTTGGCCAGCCGGCAACGAGGGATGGCGGGCAGAGCGTCGCCGCTTTTGGGGACCCTGCTCGTCCTGCTGGCAATGTGCTCCTGCTGGGGGCATGCAAGTGGCCGGCTCACAGGCAGACTTGCCCAGCAGGAGGTACATGTAGCAAGCAAGCTGCCATGCAAAAGCTGAGCAACATTGCATTATGCTGACTGTTTGATGCCCTGTCATGCACCCCTCAGGAGCGAAAGCACCACCAGTGGCTGCATGCAGACATGACGTTTCTTCGGCAGCTGCAGCAGCACCTTGAGGTGAGCAAAGTAGGAAACAGCACTGCTCGGGTGTACATTCATATGCTTTGAGAACCCTGATAAGTGTATGCAACATGGTCAATGTGTAGGCGCACATCGTGGCTGTGTCTGTCGCCAGACAATGGGCAGCAGCTGGTGGCAGCGCAGCCCTCAGCAGAAGCTTAAGCGCTGCTGCAACAGGCGGAGAGACAGCTGCTGCTGTAGTCTCTACCGCAGCTGGCAATGACATGGAGGTTGAGGACGAGGCGGATGAAGAAGAGGCCCTGACAGCCTTGAATGCTGTTCCAGCCCCAACTGCAGCTTTGAAGCGCGTAGCAGCTGCCAGCAGCAACCCCAGCGGCAGTGACCTCAGTGCAAATAAAAGCACCACTAGCCTCGCCTCAGCGAGGAGCAATGCATCGACTGTTGTCGCAGCAACGACATCAGGTAACAGAGGAGAGACCACGCTGCTAGCAGCCTCCACAGCACTTGACATGGAACCAGACACAGAGCCTACCACTGTCAACGTTGAAACAAGCCGCAACGGTGCAAGTGCAAGTGCTGTTGGAGTCGCTGCTGCTGATCCTGTGCTGACACAGCAAGGCAGCAGGGCGGCCAGTGACAGCGTGGATGCCAGCAGCGTTGCCAGCAGCAGCAAGCGAGGCAACAGCAGCAGCAGCAGCAGCAGCGGAGGCAGCGAGGTTCCGACCGCAAGCGTAGAAGACGGGGATGAAGCGGACGAGGATGGTCTACAGGAAGAGGCTGTATCTGCCACCGCATCCGGCACTGCAGGGAACAGCAGTGCTACTGGGGCAGGCAGCTTGGCTGCCCAGCCAGGTCCTGCAGGGAACACCAGCAGCATTGACAGCAGGACAGCCCGTGATGCTGATGCTGCTGCGGTGAGCACCACAGCAGACACCTTGAATACGACGTTGACGAGGGCGCAATCCCATGGCAATGCAACAGCTGCTAACATGACCAGCAGCGGCAACAGCACTGTTGGCAGCGCTGAGGTTGGCAGTGCACACGAGAGCAACAGCAGCAACAGCAATAGCAGCAACAACATCGGGAGGGGCAGCAGCGGCAATTCCACCAGCAACACCAGCACTGACTTCCCTGGCGCTGACGCCAACAACAACAACAACAACAACAACAACAACAGCAGCAGCAGCGCCAGCACCAACAACAACAACAGCAGCAGCGCCAGCACCAACAGCAGCGGCACCAACAGCAGCAGGGTGTTTGCCAGCACTCGATCTGACGGCCGCAGCACAGGCAGGGACCGAAAACGCCCACGTTCGGCCTCCAGGAATGCAACGCGGCACAGCGGTAGCACTTCTACCCAACATCACATCGCTACCAGCACCACAGCAAGCATAAATAGCACATCAGCAGCCATAAACGCCTCTGTGGATGTTGCCAACTCGACATTGGAAGCTGGCAAGTCAACAACGGCAAAGGACCCTGCTGCCAGCGCCATTGAGTTGTCGGCGCTTGCTGCAGGGGCTGCTGCAGGCGGCAGCGCCAACGCCTCCTCAAAGGCTGGCTCAGGCGCACTTGGCAGTGCTGGGTCAGCTGCAGAGGCTCGCAGTCCAAGCCACGCTGCTGCTGCCGGTTCTGATGCATCACCAAGCAGCAAAGACAGCAAAGGGGCAGCGGCAGGGGTCGGGGCAGGGCTGAGTGCAAGTGCAAGTGCAGGGGCAACTGCTCTGCAGCTACCGCACGCCGCAAGCCGTGGAGATGACATGCAGGGGTTCACCGGAAGCGGCAGCACTGCAGCAGATGACACACACCTGGGCATCAACACATCTGATTTTACTGAAGATGAGGACGGTCTGATACATGCATTCAAATGGGGGCTGTCAGACAGGGACACATCCACACAAGCAGCGGCTGGGACCAGGAGCGGCAGCAGCGGCAGCGATGCAGCGCAAGCAGGCAGTGCTGGCGACGCTGGCGGGGTGGACGCGAAGCACAGCGGCGCGCAGAACCTGCAGGACACTGACAAGCAGTCCATCCAGGCTATGCTGGAGGGCGGGCACTCTGGCGGCGGCGGGCATACGCAGGAGGTGAGAAGATGGCTGGGATGGGGCTTGGTACTGCCACCGTGGCGAATAACTTTCCTGTAAGTTTGCCTGGCAGGCAGTGAAAACCTTGCTGAGCTGCACCCGACACCCTGGCTTCAGCACCCTTACTTGTCCATCAGGCCTGTAGCTGCCGAACGCGGTGCCGTGGAGTGGTCGCCCACATATGCGTAGTATCAGGACCCAGATTCATAACTTTACAAGCGACTCTGCCACTTGCGCTTCCTCAAATCTTTCCACATCCGTCATTTGATGATGCCCATGATGCAGAGTCGGCGCAGGCGACGTAGGAAGCGCAGGCACAGCCCTGGGTCTGAAGAGGGCTTTTGGTCGGTGTCGCATCAGGAGCCCTTTGAAAGCCATGTGATACAGCCCAGGCAGCATGGCAATCTGGGCAACATCAGAGGGCAGAGCAGCGATGTCCCTGGGGTTGAGCAGCACAGGAACGTGCAGCCTAACCTGGAAAGCCAGCAGCAACAGCAGCAGCAGGTGCTGCAGTCTGCTAGCGGCGCAGCCACGTCTGGTGCCACAGCCCTGCAGGGCAGAGGTGCAGATGAGCTGGCAGTGCCACCCGCTGCCTCCGCCGCGCCTGCTGTCACTCTGCCAAGCGACTCGTTGCTGCTACCGGGTGCCGACAGTGCCGTTGTTGATGACTATGGTAGCGCTGACCTTGTGGAGAGCAGCTCAGTCGCCCCAGCAGTGCAGCCAGCAGTGCTTCGGCATGGTGCACGCGAAACAACAGCGTCTGGCTGGTTTGGAATCAGCAGCGCACACATGTGGTGAGCCACCGCTTGGTGCAGCGGATGCCATGGGCTGGGGTATTTCTTGGTGATTTGTCTCTGCTGCACTGGTGATTGATCATGTTGGCCTACTGACTCTGACAGGATGCTCCTCACCAAGGGTAGCACGAAGGGGTAGCCATTTCCTGCTTGCCCTGCGGGGGTCTGTCTGGTGTCAAGATGGTGAGCTGAGATCTTCATGCGTGGTGCCCGATTGATGTCCCTAACACAGGGTCATCCTCGTAGCTGGAGGGGGCTCCCTCTTGGCGCTGCTGGTGCTGATCTCCGCGGCTGCAGTCTGGCGCTTCCTCACCCCATCATGCCACAGGTGTGTTGATCACCGCACAGCAGCATGTTCTTCTGAGCTGCCCGATGCTGCAATTCCACATACACAATTGCAAATGAGCACTGCGACTGTTGTCAAGCTGTCCACCCATTCATCACCTAAGGTTCACCTTGGTTACCTTGGCTCCGATCCTGTCATGTATGGCTTTGCTGTTTACAGTGCAAAGGCCGCATCAAGAAGACAAGCTGCCTTGTTGAACGTACAGCCCAGCTCTGCTAGTGGCAGCAACAGCAATTTGGCAGCCCCAGGGTGGGATGACGCCAGCTGGGACGAAGAGGACGGCTGGGAGGAGGTAACGCAGGCACCAGCAAGCAGCCGCGGTGTTGCAATTGCGCAGGACCATAGCACCAAGGGCAGGGGCGGAGCCAGCGCAAAGCCTCTCACCAAGGCCAAACCACGCCCGCTGGATGATTGGTAGAGTGCTGAGTCAGTAGGTTCCTTATGAACAAAGGCCACTGAAAATTTGTGTTATTGTATCACATTTTGGCTTGCGTTGCCCAAAGCAGATTGCTTGGATGTCAAATGTTCAAGAAAGTGCTCGCAATGGCAGTTCACGAATTTCATAATCTTGTCAGCATTGCAGCAGACTAGCGAGTTGTTGACGCAAGAAACACGAAGTGGTCAAACCCTCATGAATGCATCGGACAGAGCAGATCACGAACGACAGCCAATTCCCACTGTCGGCGTGGCTGTAGACCTCTCTGCAGCTGCTCCAGCTCATTGCCCAGGTGGGCTGAGCAGGGCAGGCATAGGTGGGCTCGTGGGTGATGGGCTGGGGCTGGGTGACGAGTTGGAGCCACTGAAGCAGTGCGCGACGCCGAAGCAGATGACGAGGAACAGGACCAAAGCCAGCAGCAGCACTGCTGCCCCAATGATGATCTTCATCTTGAAGTTGTTCCACCACATGTGGGTGCGAATCTTCTTGCCTGCTGACTGAAACTCGCTCGCCTGTGACAGGAGAGTCGGTGCACGTGGGACGCAAGGTGGTTGGCAGGTAGTGCACAACAGCACTAAGGCAGTTTGCGTTTGGGTGATGGCGTGGCCAACTCCTGCATGTGACCCAAAATGTAGCCCCTCTGACTGCAGGCCTCACCGCTCCAAGCAGCGTGTTGCTCTTGTCCTCCATGTTGCGTAGCTGGTCATCACGTGCGATCATGGACTGCATGTTCGTCATCATGATGCTCTTGGCAGCAGTCACCTGTGCGATGTGCAGGACCAACAACATGCCATAGTCAGTGGCCAACCACAAGCTAACAGCAATGTCCTGCCGCTTGACCGGGCGTCCAGCAGCATGTGCATGAAATGAGCACGCCTGACTTACCTTGTCCTTGACTGCGGACATCTTGTCAAACTCCCCAGGGTTGCTTGTGATCTTGTCGACCATTGACTTGATGGTCTTAGCCCTGCACATGACACAGGCGCATACATATGCCGTGTTGGTACCAGCACTGGCTGGGATCCACCGATGGGCGGTGATACATGCTGGACGGTGACATGCAGTCGTGTCTGCCACCGGCGCCTTGCAGGCAATCCCAAGCATGGGCCGCTGTGAGCTCACCCGAAGGAAGATGTGAGCTGGCCTTCCGCCACGCTCTGAGGCACCTT
This sequence comes from Chlamydomonas urium, assembly GCA_039880955.1. Lineage (NCBI taxonomy): Eukaryota > Viridiplantae > Chlorophyta > Chlorophyceae > Chlamydomonadales > Chlamydomonadaceae > Chlamydomonas > Chlamydomonas urium. The sequence continues at coordinate 12,273 of JAWZTI010000252.1, read as the reverse complement.
TCCAGAAGCCACCTCTGCAGCCCAGCCCTCTGCCAGCTTGTCCAGAAATGCACCAGGTAGAACGCGGCCATAGGAGACGTCTGCCACGCACAGGAAGGCTGTAGGGGAACAACGGTGGAGCATTTGCTGTGTCAGGGCACGTCAGAACTTTTCATGCTCTGCCAAATTGCCTGCAGAGCGGAGCAACGCTGAAGGTGGCACTGGGCACCTGGGCACACCATGCACAACTCACTCATGCCGTTCTGCGCCAGGAAGTTAAACGTCGTCCCTTCGGTCTCGTATGTGTATTTGCCCGCATTGCGCCCAGCCTTGGCCAAGTACTCCTTGGCCACGGCGTTGAAATTGCCATCGATGGTCGCAAACTCAGCTGCTGTGACCGAGCCCTTGAAGACCGCCACGTACAGGATGGGCATCGTGGCTGCTCACGGCTGGCGTCGCCCTGTGCTCTCTGTTTTTCAAGGGATGCTTCCTGAGTACACCTGCGTCAGAGCACTTGCTTATTCGTGCGACCAAGAGTCATCGTATGCACTGTGCCATCCGTTCAGCCTGAACAGCACGCGCACACGGGAAGTCAACTTTTCGTTGTGGTTGAAGCGTGGGTGTGGAACATGCCTTCTCCTTGTGCGGTAACGCTGCGAATACACGCCTTGCACGCTCAGTACTGGCTGCTGTCACAAGTCACAGCAAGCAATTTGGCACACACTGCAAGAGAGCACGCGGCACCAGCTGCCTAGCAATACCGCCGCTTCTGCCCTTGCGCCTAGCGCGCCATGCCGCTCATATACAGGTATAGGTCGTGTTGCAGGGCCGGAATGGTGAAAAGCGGATTCTGGCGTTGCCGCTCACTGAAACATTTTGCTCCCATGTCTCGCCGCAGCTTCGTGGCCCGAGACGGCGTCATACTGGCCGAATACACGCCCTTCTCAGGTTCGTCGTCATGGGCGCTGCTCTCGGAGATGGCTGTGGGGCCAGCATGCAGCCAAGCCCTCACAGGATGCTGCCGCTGCTAACCGCCCATCGGTCCAACCTGCTCACATCACTGGCTGCTGAGTGCATACACCTGTGACATGGTGCGCAGGCAACTTCAACGTCATTGCGCTGGAGGTGCTGCAGCACATCCGCAACCCCGAGCGCAAGTTCACCATCCTGTGTGACCGCCACACCTTCAACTTCATCGTCAGCAATGGGATCAGTGAGTTCCGTTGCTGAAGCCGGGAGCGAAACATTCACATGTCATGCCCGCACAGCTGATCAGAGTTGCAGCGCGCCTGCCCAACTGAAACCTGCTGCTACCTGCACAGCATACCTGGTGGTGGCAGATGAAGCGTATGGGCGGGAGATCCCCTTTGCCTACCTGGCGAGGGTGCAGAGCGACTTTGAGCAGAAATACCCGATGGAGGGGCAGACAGCAGCGGCAAACAGCCTGGACCGTGTGTTTGGGTAAGTTCTGGCGGACGGACGGCGGGGGATTAGCAAGGCTCCATACAAGGACTCATGCTGACACTTCTGGCGGTTGAACTTTGTATGCAGGCCAAAGATGAAGGAGCATGCTGAGTTCTGCATGAAGCATCCAGAGCAGTTCTCAAGAGTAGCAGCAGCGCAAGACAAGGTGTGGAAGACAGTGTGGGGTGTGGAGCTTGAACAGGCTCCACACGACCACATGCTGCTGGCCTTTTCCCTTTGGTACTTAATGCTGATTATCGTATCAGAGTTCTGAATCGCATGCCCTTGTGGTCTTGCAGGTCAACCAAGTCAAGTCTGTCATGATGCAGAACATTGAGAAGGTCATGCAGAGAGGAGAGAAGCTGGAGGTGTGTCAGTTTTCGTGCGGCTCAGCAGCGACAAAGAGCGGGCATGGGCCAGAGCTTGAAATTTCTGTTGCTGGCACTCTGCGCTTGTGCAGGTGCTGGTGGACAAGACAGAGCGGCTGCAGGGCTCAGCCAAGGACTTCTCCCGCAAGGGCAAGCAGTTGCGGCGAGCCATGTGGTGGCAGAACTGCAGGTGGGTCTCCGACATGTGGGCCGGCATGCAACGATGTGTCACATGCCGCAGCGCTTACTTCATGTGTCTGGCCTCGATTTGCTGTGCGCAGGATGAAGCTGTGCGCATTGTGCACCCTTATCATCCTTGCCCTAGTCATCTTTGCCGTCGTCTGCTTCTATGGCGGCAACAACTGGTGAGTTGGGCATCTTGCGTGCACTCGTGGCTGCAGCAGAGCACCATTGCCAAACCTGGGCATGGTCGTCTGACATCCTGCCCTGTTTGCATTGCTTCTTGGCTCTGCAGCATCAAGTCAGGAGGCGTCAATGTTCCAGGCTTCACGGCAAGCCCATCTCCACCGCCGCCCCCCACACCTCCCCCATCGCCATTCCCGCCGACTCTGCAATCGCCGCCCGCATATCCGTAGCAAAAGATGCTGTACATATGTACTTATCCTGTCACTAGGCTCCCCGCGTCCATGTATTCCTATCCCTTCATCGTGACAATCGAACTGCTCACAGTTGTACTACGACGACTGACAGACAAGCTGCTCGGTTTGTTTGCAAGCTTCTGTTTTTTGTGGCGCGTTGCAGACATCAGGCACAAGGGCACTTCATGGTATAAGCACTGCTGATTTAGGAGGTGGATTGCATTGGGCACCCCTTCGGTAGAAGGATGCAAGTTCGGGGCAACTGTTTTCCTCAACACAACACGTAAAGGCTGAACTCGTGCATTCAAAGTTTGAGAAGCGTACTTTGCATGGTTGGCAATGCAACCTAAATCCTAATACACCGACATGTGCAGGCCAGGTTGGCTGGAGACTCGCATCTGCTGTGATGCATGCCAGTCATGTCCGACACGACCCCCCTCCTCAGCTTACAGCTCGACCTGAGCCTTGATGCAGTGGTGACAGCTTAGTCAAAGGCCCACTGCACATTGCACACAGAAGAGGGCAGCATGGTTGGCGAGGAGCAGATATTTACTGAACGTCACTGTGCTGCTCAGCTGCCGATGGCCAGCAGTTTCGTGGCAGGACGCACCTGGTTCTCACGTCGAACCTCCTCCTCCTCCTCGGGCGTGAAATCGTTCTTGATGTTGAACTGCTTGCGGATCTCCTCGGGCGTCTTGCCCTTGATCATTTGCGCCACGGTCTGGCAGGTTAAGTCCAGCAGCGACTTGATGTTCAGGTAGTTGGCGGCCAGGATCAGGTCAAACAGGGTCGTCTGGTCAACCTGCATCACAAACGGCACCAGCAATCGCAGCAGCAATGTGAACGCTGTGACATGGTCGAAAATAAGCATTCCCAAGTGAAGCAGCACCATGCAGCCAGCAGGACAACCGCTGTAATTTGCAGTGGCGCTGCTGCTACGCCCAGCCAGCACATGCGCACCTTGACAAACTCAGCATCCCAGCTGCGGACCTCGTCTTCGCCCTTGGCAGGCCTGTCATCCACCTTCTTGGTAGCCTCCACATGGAATCGGCAGTACTCAATGACCTTGGCCAGAATGCGGCCAGACACGTTGGGCAAAGGGATGGGGCTCTCACCGCCCTGCAAGCAGAACCGTCATGAAGCAAATGTCGAGCAGATGTCGTTTGGTAGCGTTGCTGCCATGCAGCATTACTGCATACTTCCAAAAGGTGCTCACCGTATCCTCAACCATGTCCTTGATTGTCTGGCTCTCCTGCGCAATCTCCTGCTCCACTGCGCACAGCATGGCACAGCATGGGGAGCAGGGCTGCAGACCTTCACCTCACCCTCAGGTAGGGTGCAAACGCTCGCGCAGCGGCGGCAGCTGCCATGACGCACCCTCAAAGGACTGGTTGTCCGAAGACATGAGCGTGAGCTTGGACATGGCGCTCGTGTCTGCGTGAGGATTAGATGGGCGGAGGACAAGCCAGGAAGCTGTGCGTCGACACTGAAATCACAGCGGCTTCAGGATCTGCTATGCTCTCAAGGGATGCGCTGGACAGCGTGATATGGTGTGCTTGGGTCGTGGTTTAGTTGTGGCCCCAATTCCTCACACCCCTTCCTGATATCAAGGCAGGTGCGGTGCTGCTTCTGGGCTTGCATGCGCGGTGTTAAGATATCACCGTGCATGAAAACACAATTACGAGAAATTTACAACAGAAAACATGGCGTGTGGTGCGTTACCACCACAGCATGCCCACGACTTGCGCTGCCGCCAGCACCACCTCCAGCAGGATCAGCAGCACGATGATCATGTCCAAGCGGGACAGGTGCGTGCGCTGAGAGTGCTCCGACCATATGTGCAGCATCTTCTGGATAATCTCAAACCGTGAGTTGACGAGCTGCACTCAGCACATGCGCAGGGATTGACCAGGACGAACCAGTCAGCATACTGGAGCAAGGCGCCATATAAAGGCTACCAGCAGCCGTGTGCAACAGAACTGAAGCAGTGCAAAGCAGAAGCTGCATTGCAAGGCATGGCACTGCCAAGTGGCGTGGGTGACCTCACCTCAACACGCTCCTCTAGCTCAAGGTACTCGCACACCTTGTCGTAGAGCACCTGCAAGCAGCTCAAAGGCAGGATTTACATGCGTTCAGATCATGCCTTGCACGCACCGGCCGGCAGCCCGCAGCCGAGTGTCAATGAAAAGCCAAGCCGAGGGTCCCCTCTGACTAAATGCCTTGTCTGCCTTCTGCGCATGATAGGCGGGCTTGTGCACAAGGAACTACCTAGCCCCGACTGCAAGCCCCTGCACCTGCAGGTAGTCGGGCTGGCTCCAGAGCCACTCTGGGGTGTCCAGCACTGTGCTGAGGAGGTTCACAGCACTTTTCTGAAGGAACACCTTGCCCATCAGCTTGGCAACCTGTTGCAGGTAGCACAAACAATGAAGTTTTTATTGAGGTTTTATTTGACTGCACAAGCCTTGTGCAGCATATGTGGCTGCAACAGCTAAAACAGGTTGACATAGGCCAGCTTGATACACGCTTGTCTGCTCGCTGAGTGCCGTCACAAGCACCTGCAGCAGCTGCCTCGGACAACATCCGCTTGACACGTTAGGCAGGAGCAGCTGTCTGGGTGCATGCACTTTGCCTGCTCACACAGACTTTGCCTGCACAACGAGCCCTTGCTACACGTACCTGGCGCCGTGACATCTGCACCTTGCCATACTTGGCCAGGGTCTCAGGCAGGTGCCGCACCTGTGGTGGGATCCGCAGGGCACAGCAGGGCGTCAGCAGCAGCTGGCGTTCCGTATTCTGTCAACAGCGTACATCTACCCGGCCAGCCAGCAAGCGCATGACAAACAAAGGCGTGCGTCCTCAGCCACCGCAGCCTGCCAGCGGTGGCTGACCATCAGATTTGCTTGCTGCCTATCAATGCGCATCCTGACTTTGATCTTGGCCCGTGTCAAGCATCGGGCTTGGAGCTCAGTAACACCCTGGCGGGATGCCTTGGTGCGCACCTCTGCGACAAGCGACGCAATGCGGTCCTCGTAAAGCGTCAGCATTGAGCTCTGCGCGAGCGCGTAGCTGATGGCCAGCTTCACGCGAAAGTCTGACGCCTGGCGCCTGCAAACGAGCAACAGCACTCCAAACACTCAGACAACAAGAAGCAAGAGATGGCTACCCCATTCTGAGCACAGGGGATAAGTCTGCGAGCCTTCAGCAGCGTTGAAGTCTACAGCCAGACACCAAAGGCAGCAGCTGCACGGACTGCAGAGATGCCGCTCCAGCAACTGCAGCACAGAGTGTGCTGCTAGTGCCGACAAGTGTCAATGCCGACAGCCACCCGCCCTGTCTCCCAGCTAGCCTAGAGAAGCAAGCAGTACACCGCGACCTCACTTGTTCAGGTGGATGACATCATCCTGTATGTGCGGCGGTTCATGCGACGAGTAGTGGAAGCTGAGCGTGTTGACCAGCACCTCCCGCTCCGGCATGGGCTTCACCGCGCATGGCCGCAGCAGCCGCACCATCTCCTGCTCCTGCTCTGTTGTCAGGTTCCAAAAGATTACTACGCCGTACTGCACAATGCACACAGTATGACAGGCAGGACACAAACTTTCGCAGTCAGCAGAGTTGTGGTGCAATGTGCAGCACAGGGATGCGGGTTTGAGGTGCCAAAGCAGCGAGCACACAGTCGCGCACACTGAGCGCAACAACAGTTGACTACTGCGGTGCAACAGTCTTGCCACAACAAGTTTCTGGCAGCTGCCCAACACAGCTGCTGTGCCGCACCGCATACACACACGCATGCCTACTGTTGCTGCACTTGCAACTGCTGCTGCTACTGCTGCTGCTGCTGCTGACGCTGCTGCCACCGCCGCCGCTGCTACTCCTGCACCCCTCTCCCCTGCCGCCTACACTCACATCCATGAGGAACATGTCTCCAGACAGCACCTCGCTGGCTGAGAAGGTCGTGCTGACATAGATGGTCTCGGGGTACACACTGCCGGCCAGGCAGCATGGCAAGGGGCATGGGCAGGCAGGATGAGGTATGCACTGTATGGGCAAGGAGGGCAGTCTTGGGGGTACACACTGCCAGCCAGGCAGCATGGCAAGGGGCATGGGCAGGCAGGATGAGGTATGCACTGTATGGGCAAGGAGGGCAGTCTTGGGGGTGCACACTGCCGGCCAGGCAGCATGGCAAGGGGCATGGGCAGGCAGGATGAGGTGTGCACGGCAGGGGGGCAGCATCGGTGAACATCACACGAGTGTCTTGAAGTGAGATGCAGGGCAGTGCTGCTGTCCCGTATTCCTTTGAGGTAACTTTCTGACAGACGCAGCTCAGATGCCAAAATGTGTACCTAGTCATGCTTTGTCGGTGCCTTGCCAGCAATGACTTGCCCGCCCCCGTACCTGTAGTCGCAGGCGGGCAGCTCCTGGTGCAGCTGCTGCTCAACCGCGTCGCGGTGGAAGGAGTCCGCCATGCAGTACACAGCAATACGGCCCCAGTTCTTGGCGCGGCGGTAGAAGGTGTCGCCGATCGTCACCACAAGCGCGCCGCCCTCGCTCTGTGCATGAAAGGGCCACGGTCGGGGCATGGGTGGGGTGGGCAGTGCAGCAGAAAGAGGGGCAAGGTGCAGGAAGGACCCCCCCAGGCCTTGTTCAGGAAAAGGGCAAGGGTGGGCCAACAGCAGCAGCAAACAGCAGGCAGCAATTACCTCGTCCTCGGTGCTCTGCAGCAGGTCCTCCGGCTCCTCCTCGGGTATGTGCGGCTGAGCCTCTGACAGCGTCACAAAGCGATCCTTGTGCCTGCACATCGACAGCAGGGGCGTGCAACACAGCACATGGGCGCTACACATCTCATCAGGTCTGCCTGCCACCAGCCTGTCATCAAAGACACTGTCTGAAAGCCTGCAGCTGTCGCCAGCCATTTGGCTGGTAGACAACGCCCAGCTGCGTTAGCACAGGACATGCACACCTAGGGACAGCTGGCTTGTTTGCCCTGGGCAGCCAAGCAAAGCCAGGCGCAGCACGAGTGCACAATACCTACGCACTGCAAAACAGCTGCACCTGCCTCGCAGCTTGCCTGACCCATATCACGAAAGGGCAGCAAATCATACTGTGCATGTATTAGGAGTACGTTGGGTACGCAGCAAGGAGCTCGCCCAACTGCCAAGGCGTACAAGGTACTACCTGCTTCCCCCCCAACCACCACCATACTGCCGAGATGTATGTCAAGCTACGCTACGCACAGAGCTTGACGTTGATTGCCCCTGACACTGCAGCGCACCTGGCTGCATGCCCCGCCAGTGGCTGAGGCTTGCGCGGCCGGTCTGTGGAGGTAGGCCGCATCGGCGCCAGCGGGGCGAGATGGCTCACTCCGCGCCCTGCACTCACAAGCAGGTGTGAAGCGCAAGGAGGGTGCGGCAGGGTAGTGCTCAGTGCTGGTGTGGCGGCGGCAGGTGGTGGTGGTGCAGCCATGGAAGCGACAGGCACTGCTGGAGAAGCTGATCAGTGGTGCAACGCAAGCTAGCTGAACAATGCAAGCACAGCAAGCGGTGAGGGGAGGCAGGCACCGCGAGACTGCCTGACCATGCGGTGTGGGAGTGTCTAATAAGTGCGGGAGTCAATGCTGCTGCCCCACCTGTCGACCCCGTGCGCCGCAAGGGGGGTATGGACGGCCGGTGTGGCAGCACAACCGCTGGGTGGAAGCCATGCACTGTGTGGTGGGGTGCGGCCACCTCCCTGCAGCAGCAGTGTCATTGTGAGTTGGAGGAAGCAGGGCATGGGTGGCAAGAGTGTTGGCTGCAGTCAGAGCAGGGCCGGTCGCAAGGTTGCTGGCGCAGGTGCAACAGCTGCGGGTGGGCGCAACAGCACGGATCAAGGGCCACAGCCAACCATGGGTAGGGGTCCTGTGTGAACTTGCAGTGGCTGCCAGCAATGTACAACACACAGCTTCTGTCTGTGGCCCGCGACCAACTTGTGTGTGTGCCGGTGTGGAGCGTGTGCTGCACCGCTCCCGCCATCCCGCATGCCGAAGCTCGGCGAGTGCACTGTTGAGCGTGGGCTGGGCAGCGACGTCGAAACTCGCTCTTCTGCAGGTGTGCAGACAGGCAGAAGACGCGATGGAATGGAAGGGAATGGAAATATGCGATGGGATGGGAGAATGACAGTACACATAAACGGCAGGCTGGAAGAAGCGACAAAGCAGCTGTGCTGGGTGCCAGTGCCAAACAGCAGCCACCAGCGCGGATAGCAGAACAGGGTGGCTGCTTACGCTGCCGACAGCCCAGCCGCTGCTGTTGATGCTGCTGGTGCTGCTGGTGCATCTGCCGGTGCCACCGCTGACGCTGTCCACCTGCCAGAAAGCCGAGCCCTACCGGCCCAAGGCTTTGATCACCTTGTGGAGTGGTGCCCGGTGAGATTGTGAGCGCACCAGCAAGGATGATGCCGCCGCTCACAGAGCGCTCCATGCCCTAAGCAGGAGGCAGGGGCAAGCACAGGGGAGGCACAGCAATCATCACCCAGCCATTGATGGCTGCCAGTTGCCAGCTGCCAGAACACAATCAGGGGTCAGGGCTGGGCTGCAGACCAAGTTCAGTGAGTATGCAAGGTGACACGGTGATGCCCTGGGTTGCCTGGGAAGGCCGCCATTGGGTGCTCATGGTACCAGGGCTGCTAAATCCGCCTGAGCGGCAACGCTGACATTGTGGCCAAGGCTGCACTTGTCTGCTGCGGGTGACCAGGAGCACAGCACCCGTGCTGGCATGCATCTCCCTGCCTGCCCCCACACAGGCCCAAGGTGCTCTGCCTGCAAGCCGGCGCCCACCATGTGCATTGGTGCTGTGATGGTTGACGCGGTGTCGGCCTCCGCTTCACTGCCCAGCATGGACAGCCGGTGAGGCAGCTCATCCAGGCTGCTGATGGGAATGGGGCTGCCATACCCAGGAGGCTCGTTTGGCAGCTGTATGCCTAGGCAAATGTCATCTTCTGGGCGCAGCAGGCCTGTGTCGTTTGTCAGCTGGCTCACAGTGCTGCCTGGGCTGCTTGGCAGCAGGAGGGGGTCGAGGATCTCATCGTCCATGGCTGCAGCTGCTTAGAGGCTGCGCGATGGCAACGCCAGCGGATGGCTTGGTGCACCGCTGCGAGAGCCAGGCGCGCCAGGCTGCATGGATGAAAGAATCAGGCCTGAACCAGTTCTGAAGGCGCCCACAGAGCGCGAGCTCGGGCCAATGCCCTCACAACGCAAACGCCAACAAAACCACCAGCCTCTCGAGTGCAGATGGCCAGAGTTCAGAGTGTGGGTCCGTGCCAACACTTGCCTGCATGATCCCTTGAAGAACCCTGGGCACTCTTCTTTGAATCGCTGGGCTTTGCGCACGTCCGATTCCCATCGCCGCTGTTAGCAGCCCTGACAACCGACAAATCGGGTTCGAAATCACGCCCATCATCAGCACACTACACCGCACAGTGCTTGCAGCAGGAAGCCTGACCAGCAGCTGAAGCTGCCCTCACTGGCTCCATGCCAGGGGCCAGGGGCAGCGACATCGGCGGCATCATGCATGGCGTGGTGGGTCGCCGCCGCACCGAAGGCTACAACATGGGCCTCCTAGGCCAAGCTGGCCCCAGCAGCAGCAGCAGCAGCAGCAGCAGGGCGGGCGGCGTGGGTGCATCTGATGGTGGAAGGGGCAGGGAGCGACGTACTGCAACTGGATGGAGCGAGGGGCAGGATATCATGCAGGTGCCCACGCGCATCTTTGTGAATGAGGAGCAGGCACTGGGGATGCACCCTGGCGAAGATCTGACGCTCGGATTTGCGGTGAGGGAGGGTGTCAAGGGCTGGCAGGGAGGGTTGAGGGGCTGCAGCGGCTGAGCGCGCCACGCCAGTGGTTTCGCTCACATGCAATGAAGCGCATCATTACACACCCAGGCGTTGCAACAAGGGTGATCCCAACAGCAGGTGCAGTGATCGACGGTCTGCATGGAGCAGGGCCACGCATGACACTCACCTGCGTGCCTCTGCACGTGCTTCTGCTTAATGATACCCAACGCGCTTTATACCCATAGCACGCCGATGCTGCGCTCGCTGCGCCTCGTGTCGCTGCCGCCCTCAATGTTGCTACCCCTGATGCCCCTGCCAGTGCTGCGTCTGCCGTGCCTGGTGTTGCTGCCCCCACTGCTGAACCCTGCACCTGATCTTTCTGCTGCTTCCTCGCGTCTTGCCCCTGCTGCTGCTGCCCCTGCTGCTGCCCCTGATCCTGCTGCACATGCTACCGCTGCCCCTGCTGCCCCTGCTGCAACCCCTGATCCTGCTGCACCCGCTACTTTTGCCCCTGCAGGCGGGTAGGGCTGCGGCCGCCAGCCTGCGCCAGGCACTGCTCGGCGCACGGGGCACAGGCAGCAGCACTCCAGGCCCTAGCGGTGCAGGTCCCAGCGGCGAGGCGGCCAGGGGCGCGGCAGCAGCAGCACTCACCGACAGGAACCGACTGGGCGTGCTGCGCAAGAGTCTGGAGTGGATGCCCTCAAAATGTGCGCCAGGGATAAGGCCGGGGGCTGACTGACTAAGGTGCTACCTGCTGTCATGAGGGTGAGCCCTGTTGATGTTGCCTTTGGCGTTGGCAAGCGCATTGATGCGACGCATATGCCGCCCTGGTGCAGGTGCATGCTGCTGATCCACAGTGGCTCTTGCTGTGCTCTTGAAATGCGCCTTGCCTGCTAGTCTTCACTCCTATGGCCTTGCTGGGGGAACAGCGCCAGCTAGTAAGACGCCGTGCTGCGCATCCCAGCTGCACTTATGGCCCTCTGTGCGCCCCTCCAATAAAGCATGCAGCGCTCGTCCTGTCCTGCGAATAACCCAACGCCTGTGCTAGTGCTACAGCAGGCTGCTTGCATTCACGCAGTGCCTGGCCATGTCAGCATTTGGGCCTCTCGCACCGCCCTTGCCCTCACCCCGCGCCCCTTCCGCCTGCATAACTACGCCCTTCCCTCCGCCTTTGCCCCTTACTACCCTTGCCTTTGTCCCTTACTACCCTTGCCTTCGCCCCTTACTACCCTTGCCTTTGTCCCTTACTACCCTTGCC
>JAWZTI010000251.1:0-39242 GCA_039880955.1 Chlamydomonas urium | reverse complement strand
CGGTTACAGCAGCGCGCCGCCCCCGGCGTCGTACGGTGGGGGCTACGGGGGTTCGTCTTATGGCGGCGGTGGCAGCCGGGGCAGGTCAAGGTCGCGCTCGCCGGTTGGCGGCCGCAGCCGCTCCCACGAGCGCCGCCGCAGCCCCGACTACAGGCGGTAAGCGCGCTGCCCCGGGGATCGGGGGAGCAGCTGGCTGCATACAGGCATGCAGTGGCGTACGTTGTGTTGCCGACCCATCGACCGCCTGTGCAACCGCTGGCACCAGCGCTGGTACAGCAACGTTCATTGCAGGCTCTGGATGTGTAATCCCTTGGCTTGAGAGCGGATGGTAGGAGCGGCGCAGCACAGTCGCACATCCATACGGTCATGGGTCCCTGGCGCGGAGTAGCTGTGCAGCTCGGCGTGAGGAGCTGTTTCAGCCCAACCTGATGTGTTAATGCACTGGAGTCCCCCTTGGTGGAGACCCTGGGAAGCACATGGCTGTTTTCGGGTTCAAGGGGTAAACATTGATGAAGTTACAAGTGAGGGCTTCTTTGTTTTTGAGGGTTTGTGCGACAACACTCACATTCTATTGCCGCAACCCATTGAAGGAAAAATGATGCGGTGCTTGCTTTTGGCGCCGTCTGTGAGTGTTGAGAGCTGACTATGTGTTGCATGGTACCGACAAACCAGTTGCCACACACTTGCTTTGGATGTGCTTGCCTTGATCAGTGCGGAGGGAAGATTTGCCAGCAGCAAACGTGAAGGTCTGCAGGCAGTCCAGCATCAGCTGACTAGGTGTAGAGTCATCTTAGCTTCAGTGATGCACACTATCAGAAGCATGATGTCAACCTGTTGAGCTGTCCTGTCGATCCTCCTGGAGTGGTGCCGCAATGGTGTACTAGCAGGCAATGGAAGGTTAGACACCCGCCAGGTCAGTGTGCCAGGTGCAGGATGCCCACTGCATCGGATTTTCGGGCTGTGGCAGGAAGCGCGCGATACAATTTGTAGCCAACAGTGGAAGGCTGGGTCCCTTTGTTGGAGCTGCGCAGGTGTCATGGGTAAGTGCCATATGAGATGGAAAATACTGGTCCGTCAGGTACTTTGGCTGCGCATGGATGCATTAAAATATCACTGTTTGCTAAATTTCGTTGCCTTCACAAATATGTGAGATTTGGCAGTCAAAAGCAATCTCAGTTATGGCCAGAAGCACCACAGGCGGCGCCCTGCGGACTGTAAAATGGCCTACCAACAGGGCATGTGGGTGATGCCTGGTGGAGCTCACAGCGGACGACTGTTGCTCTGGAGAAAAGTGGCCTGGTGTTACTAGCACGCTGAGCTGAATTTACAGCTTACAAGTCGCTGATGGACTTGCCAGCCACAAAGTTGAGCACCTTGGGCAGCGCTCCTTGCAGTGCGCTCGCGGCTGTGGACAGGTTCTCCAAAAACTCTTCTTGTGAGGGCCTGGGGGCGAGGGGACAGAGGCGTGGAAAAGCAAGTGTGGGATGAAAGGGTGACAAGTGAGGTTGCAAGGCTTTCCAAGAGCTTTAGCTTGCAGAGCCTGCAGGTCAGGGGACGGAGGTGTTGTGATGGAGTGTGGGGTGAGCGAGCAGGAAGGGAGGACGTGTAAACTGTCAATAGGTTTGGCAGGCACTCTTCTTGTGTCGGCCTGCAAGGGGAACCAAGCCAACGGCAAGGAAGCACGCACACTCACGCCATGACTGCTGCCTCCCCTCACCCGCCCAACACGCCCGCTGCCTTGCACCCGCTGCCCCTCGATTCATCCTGCACACACCTGCCACACCTTGATCTCTCGATCACCCACCTGCCGCCCCTCAACCCTTCCAACACACATCCGCTGCCCCTCAATTCCTCAAACACACACCTGCCGCCCCTTCCGCTGCCCCTCTCCGACACCCACCTGCCGTCGTCCACAATGTCGGTGATGGCCTTCACACAGAGCAGCGGGAGGCTGAAGTGACTGCACACCCACGCTACGGCCGCCGCCTCCATCTCCTTCACAGCCGCCTGCGAATGAGAAGGGGTAGGGTTGAGTCGTCAGGACCTAGCTAACAGCCTAGTTAAGGCACTCTTCCAAGTTTCAAATCAGTATGCTCAACGTCTGAACAAGCCAGCCCCTGGTAGTGCCCCAACCCATGCCAGCTGCCAGCCTCAGTGTGTAATTCTCCCAACACATCGTGTTTCTGGGCAGGAGGTCAAGGCACCTGTGACTGTTGAGTCAAGGAGTTGCCACTTGCAGCCTTGGCAGCCCCCTGCCACCTCTCCCCCCTCCCCACCCCAATGTCATCTGGAAACACACCTGGTTGCTGGACATGAGCTCAAGGCACTTGTCGGTGTAGTCAAGGGAGTTGCCTGACGACACAACGCCAAGCTTGAACCCTAGCGCTGACTGAGTGCAGGGCATCAGGCAAGGTGAGGAGTCAGCAAAGGAGTTTTGGTTCAAGCCGAAGGGGTCGCAACCACTGTGAGGGCCCTGGCTTAACGCACCCCCTGGCTTGACGCCACTGTGTTTCTTCCCCGCCACCAATCGGGCAGGCCAACTGCCAAAGGCTGAACAAGGAAAACTCAACAGTTGCCTCAAGCGACACACCCTCATGAATTCGACATACGCACTAACAATACCCAGCCTCCCCTCCCTTTCACTCACCTCCCACCTTCCCCCTTCTTCACCCACAGAGAAAAGTCACTCACCTGCAGGTTAGGGCAGGGCGGGCACTCAAAGCGCCCGACACCGTACACATCAAAGCCCGGGATGGGGATGCGGCGATCGTGGTTGACCACAGCTGAGCTGCAGAAGATGTCACCAATAGCTGCACCCTGCGGAGCATTTCAAACGCGTGATGGGGGCATGTTTCAAGTGGAGCGTGCAAATAAGATTGCGGCGACTATGTCTGATGTTGACCACAGCTGAGCTCATGAAGATGTCACCAATAGCTGTGCCCCGCGGAACATGGAAGGGGTGGGATGGGGGCATGGTAAGACTGCAGGGTGGGCACAGGTGTGCGGAGACTGTATATGACATTAATGACGGCCTTGCTCAGGAAGATGTCAATCACACCTGAGAATGCAGGTTGGGGACAGGGATGTGACGGTCATGCTGAAGTAAGTAAAGCCGCAGAAGATGCTTGTAACACCAGGTGCTAATCACCCGCCCCTCCACACTCCCCCCCACGGCCTCCCCGCCCTCACCTGCACCTTGAAACTCCCCCGCAGTGCCAGTGCTGGTGCTGACGACAAAATGCTGATAACGACCCTTCCCTCCTCACCTCTTCCTCACCCTTTCCCCCTTGTCCCCTTCCCCTCCCTCACCTGCGCCTTAAACCCCCCTGCACTGCCAGTGCTGATCACAAGGTCTGGGCTGAAGGCCAGGCAGGCCAGGTAGGTGGCGAGGGAGGCGGGCACGGTGCCCACGTTGTCCACACCACTGACTGCACACTTTCCGCTCCACACCACGTGCAGCTTGAGGTCGCCCAAGGAGCCTGAATAAGTGACGCATGGTGCTGGGCCCATCACCCTGTGGGAAAAGGATGAAGGCCGGGTGAGGATGGTCACAGCATCAAGCTAGCTAAGTGCGAATGCTTGTGAATGCTGCTGCCCACAACAGCTGGCGTTGCGCAGCAGCACAACTGTCTGGCCAGCATGGCAGCCCTATGAGCCCCCTCTACTAGCAGCATGCAAGCCCATGTCCATCACCCAGACAGCTGCCTTAGGTGACTGTTGCAGCTCACTTGGAGGGCTCATCGCGCGTGAGGCCCATGGCGGTGATGAAGGGCGTCGCCTCTGCCTCCATGGCTGCACAGCACGCATCGGGAAGCAAAAGCGTTGAGACAACGCGTGATACCAGCAGCCAAGGAGGTGGAGGTAGGCGTCCGCGTCTACCGTCGCCCTCCGCCTTCCTGAAGCAGGTGTATGAGCACATGCTGTCGCCCGAGCAGCGCCCATTGAAGCTCACCAAACACCAGCAGCACGGCACCGATGGGCTCGGTTGGCGACATCGCGGCTTTGCTGTTGCTGTCAGCGCTAGGTTGTGAGCTGTCAAATGCTTTGTCTGCTGGCCACCGCAGGCGCTGCGCAAGCAAGGCGTTCTCATAAGCTGGGGCAGCAAATTTGTGTGAAAATGATTTACCATGAACATTATAACATTGCGAGATGGCCATCGCCTCCCTGCGTTGCGCCAACCTCAGCTCGACAGTGCCCAGCATCAGGGAGGAGGCCCTGGAGAAGGTCGCAGCGCAGAAAGCAGCTGACAGAGAGTACCAGGCCCAGGCGCAAAGCAGGGCACAGCTCAAGGCCAACCTCAGCTCGGCAGTGCCCCGTAACAAGGAGAAGGTCCTTCAGCTTTGCGCTGCTTTGCGCCTTGTACTCTCTGTCAGCTGTTTTCCGCACGGCGACCTCCTCCTTCAGCCTCCTCCCTGACGTTGGGCACTGCCGAGCTGAGGTTAACCTAAAGCTTTGCGCTGCTTTGCGCCTGGTGCGCTCTGACTTCTTGCCCAGTTGCGGCTCGGCTGCCTCCTCCGGTTGCGATAGCCGCTAAGTGCGCATCGGGCACTGGATCCGGCGCTGAACGTCGTGATGCAATCTAATCAGGCGTGCTGAGTCGGGCCTGCGGGTTGCTGCGGGTCACAGGCTTCGGTTTGGGTCACCGGTGTGGGACATTGAAAAAAAGAAAGGCAAACAATTTTGCAAGCGGCGTTGATGGGCTTGGTCGGCGACATCGCACAGCTTTGCCGTTGTGACAACGCGTACAGTGCAATTATTGCCGCGATGCACAAGGAACAATTGAAAAGCCATCTTGTGTGAAATGATTTACCTTGCTTGAAGAGGAAAACAACAGCTAATGTAAGCGCCATCTTGATTCAGCAACCGAGTGCAGACCACAACAGCACTACGAAGTGGAGCAGGAAATGCAGAACATTTGCTGCACCCATTAGCCCCTGCGGTTGCTGCGGGCGTACTTGCGCTCGTTGGGGTTGTTCTTCCAGCTGGTCATCATGTACTGGGTGCCCTGCACAACCACAGCAAGCATCGCATAGAGATGGTTAGGTATTGGATGCTCTATAATCAACCCGTCACCCGTCAGCGCCCGCCACGCGGTTGAACAAACAACAACTGGTGCTGGTGTGACAGGCACCTACACCTCTAACCCTCATCAATACTTCCACCTCATCGCAGCCTTGCACCCTCCCTCACCTTGTCACCTCCCGCCACCATTTGCTGGACCGAGAAGATGGTGCTGGCGTCACCGATGATGCCATCCTCCGCCTCGGCTGCTGCCGCCTTGCGCTCCTTGCGCCGCAGCTTCTTGCCCATCCGCAGCATGAACATGTCCTCGCTTAGGATGGGGTTACTGGACCCGGCGCGGCCGCCCTGCGTGCATAGTAAGCGCAGGTGTGGACGGGTGTGGGCGATTGTCAGCTTGCTAGTGCGATGAAGTGTGAACAGGGCAAAAGTAGCGGATTGTCCAAGGGAGTACATAAAGGCCATCACAGCTCAGCCACGTCACCCTGCTGCTGTATCCGCCCTGCATCCTGAGCGCTCACCTTGGGCTTGGGCAGCGAGAAGCGGGTGCCCTTCAGGCAGTACTTCTTGCGCACGCCAAAGAACTCTGCGCCGTCTGGCCCCACTGACACCTCCACGCGCTCCATGGTGGCATTGCCGCAGCGCGGGCAGAACAGCTTGGAGGCGTCCTTCGTCACGTGGAAGCAGGCGTGGCAGCGCAGCGCCCAGCGGCTCAGCCTGAGATGAAGCGGATGAGCGGCAAGCAGGAGGGTGAATTGTTATGAATTTGATGGTTCCATGTGAGGCATGGAGACGAGGGCCGCAGGCAAAAGCGTAGAGGCGTCCTTCGTCACGTGGAAGCAGGCGTGGCAGCGCAGCGCTCAGCGGTTCAGCCTGAAACGAACGCAAGGTGGGAGGGTTAGCGAACAGTACCGGATTGATTGTTGCCTAGCCGCTCCTCACCTTGAGACCTGAACCCCCCCTCTGCTGACCAGCCGTCACCTCCTGAACTCGCCCCATTCCTGCTGACAACCCCCTAATCTGCGCTACCTCCCTGCTGCCCCCCTCTATTTGCTGGACACCCCCACCTCTAAGTCTGAACCCCGACCACCCCTCACCTCGTGATCTGCGCCCCCTCCCTGCTGACAAGGCGCAGGCCCATCTGCAGCAGCACGTTCTGCATCGCGAAGTCCGCGGTGATGCAAAGCACGCTGGAGGTGGTGTTGGGCTTGTACTCCTCCTCCTGCTGCTGCCGCCTACTTGCGGCGGTGCCGGTACCGCTCGGCGCGACGCTGCTGTCGTCGCCCCCCACCGTGCTCCCTTCCTCCTCCTCCTCCTCCTCCTCCTCGCCCTCTTCCTCACCCTCCCCTTCTCCGCTATCCTCCACCTCCACCACCTCGCCGTAATCATCCTCGTCAGCATCCTCTTCGCTCTCGCCTTCGCTCTCCCCCTCATCCCCCTCCTCAGCCTGCTGCCGGGGCTGCCCTTGCTGACCAGCAGTCCCTTCTCCTGCCCCAAGGCTCAGCGCCGCAACACCCGCAGCCGCCACGCCAGCTGTTGCGTCAGCGGATGTTGCCCCTGCTGTTGCGCCCGCAACACCCGCTGTTGCCACAGGCGCCGCCCGGGGTGCCGCTGCGCTCGTCCCCGCCTTGGCCTCCGCCTCCAACCTCCGCCGCTCCTCCTCCCGCGCCTCCCACCCCGCCTGCTTCCTTCGTCGCCGCCGCTCGGCGTTTCGGCTCTTGCCCACCGTCGCCCACTCGTCCTCCTCCCCTTCCACCTCGTCCTCCTCACCCCAGCCGTCACCATGCTCGCTTCCCAGCTGCTGAGCCCCTGGCCCAGAGCCAGCTGCCGCTGCTGCTGCTACCGTCGCCCCTGGCCCTGCATCCGCCCCAACACCAGCCGCCCCAGCCGATTCCGCTGCAGCACCTGCTGCTCCCGATGCAGAAGCTGGTGCCTCTGCCGCTGACGGAGCAGCGTCAAGGCTAGGCAGGCCATCAAAGGTGGTCATGGCGATGCGGCTTCCTGCACCACACAAGCAAGAACAACAGCCCCACGCCTGAAACACTAATGGTGCACTTCTTCCGCAACCCCACCCTGGAGCCCCACAAAGTGCTATGATAGGAGCAGCAAACCTAAGTGCGGGCCCTAAACACCCCACAGACTGTCCAAGACACCACCTTCAGCAAGGCCGCGTTCCTAGTCCCACCTGTGCCGTTGGTGGTTGGCTCATCGGGCGCCTCGTCCACCACCTTCCAGTTCTGGGGGTTGCTGACGTGGCCCCAGCCAGGCAGCTGGCGCCCGCCGCGCCGCGTCTTGGTCTTCACCTTGACCTGTGGGGCGGAAGGATCAGTGTGCAGGCAGCAAGGACAACGTGAACATGGGCGCTCAGCGCTTCACAAGGCCTTTGATGTAAACGAACACGGTCGATAGTTCAACTACCCTGCATACCCTTCTCTTAAGCTACAAATGCGGCAACCAGTCTCGCTTCCGCATCTGTAATGGACCAGCCACCTTGCCAGCCGCCCGTCCCTGTGTGACACATCTGCCTTCCTCTGGCCCCTTTGCCTTTATTCGCCCTCTTCTGCCCTCTTGCACCCTCCACACCTGCACTGGCCTCTCGCGCAAGTGTGAGCTGCCATACGCTGCCACCTCGAGCGTGTGCGCCAGAGCCAGCAGCTTCAGGTCAACCGCTGACAGAACGTGGATGTCGCCTGTCAGCCTTGCAAAGTTGATCACTGCGCGGTGAACAGCACACAAGGTAGCGTGCGTGAGGTGGGTTGCAGCATGGCACCTGTCAAGCTTGCAGGTATGAGCACTGCGGACAGAGGGAACGCTGAAAGGGCAATGAATGTGGGATGCCTACAGGCAGGCAATCAGCACAGCAGGTACCTGTCTTATGAAAGCCCACAAAACGGCCAGGGCACCTGTTGCAACCCAGTCTGCCTCCAGAGCTGTTATAAGCTGAACATTACAGTCCCATAAACACACATTGCAGAACACAGTATCGATTGTTGCACATGGAGTGGCTCAACTGCCCCTGCCGCACAAGCACACCCCATGCCCGGCAGGTGGCAAACCCTTGTTGCAGCCACATGAGCCACCCACGCAGCAGCGACGCACGCACCGGCCTTGCTGGACGCTTCCGCAGGCTCTTGGGTGTCGATGCCGAAGGGCAGGCTGGCCATGAATGCACGCGACTGCTTGTCACGTACCTCCTGCAGCACCTCAGGGATGGTGATCACCTTGGACGCCATGCGGTCGAAGCGGATGCCATTGATGATGGCGTTGGCGTCTACCACTGCGGTGGTGGCAGGGCCGTCACCTGCTGCTGCGCCGGAGGGCGGCGCCGCCGTTTGTTGTGAGGAGGAAGGCGCATCGGCCTTCAGCACGTTTGCCCAGGACCCAGGCGGCATGGTGGCTGTGGGTGTCCTCGGCGGACCTGCGAACGAGGAGCAGCTGCACACTTGTGCGAGGCCGTTATTCTCTGTTAAACCTGGCTGGTTTTACTTTAGTGCTGCCATGAAAGAAGAGCGTGAAAGACGATGGGTGGGCCAATTCTAGCGAGCTCAGACGTATGTGGGCGAGGGATCATGGCTCGGCATGACAGCAGGCTGGACCTGGGCTCCACCGCTGGAGTCCAGCCTGCTATCAAGCGACGCTGTGGGTGAAACTGGAAAGTGGCCTTACATCAAACAGAGGGAACAGCTAGAAGTCAGCAGGTCAGACATGCCTTAGCAGGACACAAAGACCAAGGCAGACAGGCGCAGGCCTTCGCTGTCTCAGGGGCAGTCCGTCCCAGGAGCGCAAAGAGGACAGCATCACCAGGCTGTCGTGGACAGCTCATGTATCCAGCTTCACGACTTGACAGGTTTGTCACGGAGGAGACACACAATGGGTCACAGATGCATAAGAAAGGGCCACCATTATTAAAGCGCTCAAGCGCAGCATGGTATCAGGAAAGGCAGCAGGTGCCATCCATATAGGTAATCTCGCTGCGTACCACCGGCAGGGAGCCTTTGGCGCAGGTCTAGGCAGGCAGGCCTGGCCCTTGCCCCGCATGCTGATCTGTCCAACGCTGGTTATTCATAGCAGCACATGCTGCGCACATCATGCATCAGGGTGTGCATCATGTGCAGATGGAGCGTTGATGCCTCAGGGGATGGCCCATTTGCTGGCAGTCACAATAATGACACACAGGCCCATCAGCAGCAGCATGCTCTGCATTGCGAAGTACGCTGTGATGCACAGCACGCTGTAGGTGGTGTTCTTTTACTCCTGCTGCTGCCGCCGCCGACTTGCAGCGGCACAGGTGCAGCTCAGCGCGATGCTGCTGCCATCAAGTATTCATCATCGTAATGTCACCATGCATGGCCGATAGATCAGGAGTCCTGATTCAGGGCGCATGACGGCTGTCGTGCGCAGCGGTCTGTAGGCCACTGACACATAGCGACCTGGGGCCAGCTGTACAGGTGGATCCAGCCCAGTCCCTGCAGGCCATGCAAACATTGTGGAAATGCAAGTCCTACCCATGCTAGCGGCGCCACTGCTACTGCTCTTCCTGCTGATGCAAGCCCATACGGGCCTTGACGTGCACAAATGCAGCATATGTGCATAAATGCCCTCACACGTGGCACACTCGTGCAGACCCTTGTTCAGCATGAACATGCAACCCCCAGCGCTGGCACGCACCGGTCTTGCTGGACGCATCCACATGCTTTAGGGTGTTGCTTATGAAGGCTTTTGCGAACGCTCTTGAGAAGAAGCTAGTACCAATGGCGGTGGAGGCAGGGCCGTCACCTGCAGGAAAACGGCGTCACCGTTTGCTGCCATCACGGCCTGCAGCACGTTCCAAATGGCGGCAAAGACGATTGTGAACTGTTTCTCCAGTTTTTGGAAAGGTGTGGAAAGTGCAGGCAGCCCAGGGGCGCAGGCAAGGCGCTAGTGACTCATTCACAATCATCAACCAAGGTATGTCTCACTGCAGGGTCGCACAAACAAGCACGTAAAGGGTGCCGTACTGGAAAACTTGGGGTGCAGAGCTGCAAACTAGCACATTTGTGCCGTGTGAGGAGCGGCGCGAACGCCGTCAGTAAGGTAGGCGCCGCTATTTAAGGGCGTGCAGCGCAGTCGCCAGCACTTGCTGCGCGTGCACGCGTGACCACACGCGCGTGCTCAGCTCAGCGTGCTGTGCTCCTGCATGCATGCGCAGGACGTCGAGTCTGCATGGCGGGCAGCTGGAGCCGGCAGCTGGAGCCGGTGGCGCTTCAAGTGGTGCAGCTGACAGGAGCAGCAACAGGGCCAGCCGTTAGCAAGGCCGCAGCATATCGCGCCACCTCCCGGAATGAATGAGCGGCAACGCAGACAGCAGTGAGGGCACGCCTGCTGATCGACAGGAGCTGGCCCCCGCCGCTGCCGCGCCCAGCACACCCTGGACGCCCGCAGAGGAGGCAGCACTCGCGCAGGCGCTGCTGGTCTACACGCCAGACAAGTATCCTACGAGCTTGGAGCGCTGCATTCTCATCGCAGCGCAGCTACCGACAAAGTCGGCTAGGGAGGTCGCGCTGCGCATCAGCCAGCTCGCACAGAGCCAGGCAGCAGTGCTGCAGCAGGCGCAGCAACTTGCACAGCAGCAGGCAACTACACCGCGCGCCAGCGCAGCAGAAGGCAAGCGGCGCAGCGGCCAGGCGCCAGCACAGCAGCAACAGGTCAAGACAGCTGCATCACCACACTTCGCATCACGCGCCAACAGCAGGGTGCAAGGCAAGGCCACAGGCACAGCAGCAGCACCATCGCTTGCAGCAGCGCTCCCGCCCCCCGCGCCACCCCTAGCAGTCCTCCCTGGTGGGCCTACCCCGCCCAGCCTTGACACACTTGAGATCCCGCCACCCGGCCCTGAGCCCTTGCTTCCCACCCTCTCCGCGTCATGCTTCTTTCCGTCGCCCAGCCCTCCGTCTACCTGCAACAGCGGCGAGGACGCCTGCTACACCGCGGCAGCAGCAGCAGGTACAGCGGCAGCGGGAGCTGACGCTGGTGGTACGTCTAGATCAGCTGACACTTCCTCTGGTGACCCTAACAGCATGGCGGCAGTGTACGGGGGCCCCCCAGCTGCAGCGGCGGCAGGTGGCAGCTCCTCAGAGCAGTCGGTCATAGCGGCGGTTCAGGGGCTGATGGAGCAGAATTACGCCATTCTCAACACCTTCAAAGCCAACATGCAACACTGCAAGGTGGTGGAGAACACGGAGCTGCTCGTGCGCTTCGGGGACAACGTCGTTGCCTGCCTCAACCACATGAACTCGGAGCAACTGCAGGGCGGCAACATTGCCAAGATGCCGCCGCTGCCGGTCCAGCCCAACCTGGAGCTGGCCAACAAGTTCCTCCCGCCCAAGGTGCCAGGGATAGGGCCGATGGGTCCCCTGCCACCTATGGGCATGCCTCCCTTCCCCTTCAACCCAGCCATGGGCATGCCTATGATGTTCCCGCCCATGGGGGCACCACCCGGCATGATGCCGCCGCCCATGATGCCGGGCATGCCAACTCAGCCGGGTATGCCACCGATGCCGCCGATGCCAAGAATGCCAGGAACGCCGCCATTCCCGATGCCGGGCATGCCGCCGATGCCGGTGCCGGCGGATCCGTCCGCAGCCGCATCAGGGGCACGGCCACCTGCTATGGTGTGGCCGCCGATGCTGATGCCCGTGGCTGGCATGATGCCTCCTGGAGCAATGATGCCGGGGATGCCAGGGACGGTACCGCCGGGCATGCCAGGGGCGATGCCGGGCATGATGCCTGGGATGCCCGCACTAATGGCAGGGGCGCCTGGGATGCCAAGGGGTGCAGCACCAGGCGTCAAGCAGGAGGGTACCTGAAGCAGTGCTGCTTTCCTGGGGGCCCTGTCTGGCGAGTGAGAGAGCTCCGCTCACAGCGCATTGCTTATCTGTAAAGCTGCACAGGTTTCGAAAAGCGGCCACATTGCTAACCGCAATCAGCTGCTCAAGCATACGCTCACAGCGTATGGTGCGTTGCTACAAGTCGTGCGGCACCTGCGGCGGCAGGATCGGGCAGCCGTGGCCACAGAGCAGCGGTGGTAGCCTGGCCTATACTCAGGACGTACCTGTGTTCTGCTGTGGCACCCGGCAACGAACTCAAGCAGCCGACAGGCGCATGGCCATGCAGGGTGGTACAAATTTAGCCACCTGCTGCACTGGCGCTGGTGTCATCGCAATGGGACTTGGCGCAATCGGAATTGGCACAACGCCATGACAGGGCAGCGCTTGTGACAGCATGATCGCCAAAGTGCCACTTGCTTGAGTTTGAAGATTAGCGAGGTTGCTAGACATCAGGCATCAGACGCCAGGCAGCAACTTCAACCTCTTACTATAGCTGTTGGCGCCAGCAGCTGCGCTGCTCAATTCCGCAGACACCTTGTTGTCCCTGCCTGTCAGGGCAGGGGTTGGCGCAAGCAAGCTGTACATGAGTTGGCAACAACAGACATACAGCTTGGCATGTGCGGTCTTCTGAATGTGTGCAGAGCAGCGTGCTGCATGGCTTGTACTGGTCTGTACAGGCTTGCACCGTTTTTCAAGCTCAGCCCTATGATAGTATTCTTCCCTAACAGGCCGCCATGTCGCCGGGACTGAATGCAGCTTCAGAATCCAGCACAGGTGTCCATCAAACTTCGTTGTAATCGTGTGAGTGCTGACTTCCTGCCGGAGCTGTGTGGCAGCCAGCCAACCGATTGCTTGAAGCACCAAAGTTTTTATTGTTTCGGAATTGTGGGCGTGTTTTTGATTTCTTCGACTGACTGCTTCATTTCCTGACCCATCCTAATTGTGTCGACTAAACACTATGTGCGGCTTCTGTCTCCCGTCTTCCTGAGCTGATCTGTTTGCAGCATGCATCTGACTGCCCTTCTCCGTTTATTTCTGGCCTTGCGTACCCCTTGCAATGACCACCGTTTGCTGCCAAGTGTTTCCTGCACGGCTGTTTTGCGCAGGCGAATGTGTCCATGATTGTAACTGTACAGAATATGAAGGGCTTGTGTTGCCTGCTAGTTCAACACATTAAGGAAGAAAGACAAACCTGCACTGTGCGTGGCTTATCTAGATGAAGGAAGACGTCGGTCTTACACCGCCCACATAAGCTTCAAATGTTTGCCAGCATAAGGCTGTGATAATGAGGTCAGGGCGAGTAACCGAAAACCGACGCAGCGTCGAAACCGCTGACACCGCCACGTTGTGCTGGGGGCCAGCAACCAGTCCAGTAGCAACCCAACCAGCGCCACGGGGTCACTGCATGCCGAACGAAGCAGTCATGGAGTTTATGGGCGTGTCACCAGCGTCGACACCAGAGCCCAGCCCGCGGCCCAGCACTTGCCCGGCAGCGCCGCTGAAGCCTCGCATCAGGTCGGCAGGCAGTGCATGCGGCTGCGCCCTGCGGGTGCTGTGGCACAGCGGCACCCTGACCAGGGCTTGTCTCGCAAACGGCTGCGTGCAGGGGTGCGGATGCGGGCACGCCACAATTCGCGATTTGCTTAGGCGTAGAAGCAGCCAGGTACGGGGCAGGTGCCATGTGGTAGCAGTGTCCTAAGCACCAATCGGACAATGCATGGCCAGAGCAAAACGGGCAGCCAGGGTGCCATGCAGCTACTGTGGGCATTCGCCATGAAAACCCACTCTGGGTCTCTCAGGATCAAACAGGTGCTGCAACCCAGCTGACGCTTACAATCCATGCATGCTTGGGCCCAGTCTTGCATTGCGCAAAGCAAGGCATATGGCTGCACTCTGCTCTGGCCCATGCTCACCACGCCCGCTGCCTGACATGCAGGTCGGCAATTGCCGAGGTTGCGGAAGCGCAGCGGGGACATTTGCTACCACTGCTGCCACGCCACAGCATAGAGCCCCTTTTCAGCGCTTTCTGCAGCTACCAGGCCAGCGCCTGGCCCCAGCAAGAACCCTTCCAAGCCCTGTCCGACCTTGCCCCTGACCTAGACCTGCAGCTGTACCACCAGGCTCGCCATGCTTTCCCAGGGCTGAACTGGCAGGCATGGTCAGAGTGGGTGCAGGTGGCAAGTGTGGATGTGGCGTTCCGGGAACGAGTGGCGGAGGGGCTGGTGCAATCGCTGGCTGACTCAACACGCAAAGCCTTGAACTTCGACTAAGAGGAGGGGGCTCGGAGGGGCGGGGCGGAACGTCAATGCAGGGGGAACCAGGGCACCAGGGCAGAGCAGATGTGTGGACACAGCAGATCTCTATGAATGAAAGAACTAGTGTGTATCCTTCTGCAGCATATCTTCATGCTACATTAGATCAGCAGCAGCAGCAGCAGCAGCAGCAGCATGCTGCCATTGTTTGTCATATGCACGCATTCGTTGCATCACATTGTTTCCCTTCATCCCCTGGCAGCCAGCTAGCAACGTCGCACTGCCTAGCGCTGCTGGCTGTGTGGCATGAACCCTCGAAGTGCACGGCACTCACGTTGTGGTGAGCGTTTATGGCCGTTTTGTGTTTTCCGCTTAATGATTGACGTCGTTGACCAGAAGCTAGTGCAGTAAACCATGTGGTACATGTGTGATTTACGTGTCCAGCCTGCAAGGAGCTTCGCAGAGGCACAGTTGTAATTATTGAGCACAAGTGGTTGCTGATGACAACTTGCCATGTCGGGGAAAGTGCGATCAACAGCGCGGCCAGAGAAGCTATTTTAATGTGTGACACGTTCCAGCTCACCACCAGCATTAAACATGTCCATCAACAGGTTGCCGCTAGGATGTGGTACCGGTCAACGATCAGTCAACGCCAGTACCGACACCGAGACAGGTCATGCCCGCTAGACGCTGCCAAGCCTGCCAGAGCGGCCTATCCATCGCTGTATGAGGCTTGTGTCGACTTGGGGGCTTGTCGGCTGCGGCCTGGCTGCTGCTGACAAAGGCGGCAGCGGCGCAGCCCATGGCCTGTGCACAGCAGGGCCTGATGCGTGATACCAGGCTGCTGCAGTGCCAGGCGTGTCCAGCAACGGGTCGTGTCGCATAGTAAAATGGCGCGATTGCATGTCGAAAACGTCCCCAACCGAGGTTTGAAAGCTCCACACTCCCAACTCAACTTTCTCACCAGCGCCCCATGGGTAACTGCGCATGCAGGCATGGC
This sequence comes from Chlamydomonas urium, assembly GCA_039880955.1. Classification (NCBI taxonomy): domain Eukaryota; kingdom Viridiplantae; phylum Chlorophyta; class Chlorophyceae; order Chlamydomonadales; family Chlamydomonadaceae; genus Chlamydomonas; species Chlamydomonas urium. The sequence continues at coordinate 24,105 of JAWZTI010000251.1, read as the reverse complement.
CACCACGGAGGCCGCCGTGTCAGCAGACGCCGTCAAGGCGCGGCTTGTGGAGGTGCTACACGCTCAGGAAGCCACTGTGCTGGACACCAGCGGCGGGTGAGGCGGTATGCAGGGCGCCTCAGAGCAATCAACATCCTCATGGCCACGTAGCAGGAATACCTGAATCAGGGTGTGCGTGCGATGCAGTTGGCAGCTTGCTCGCATGTGGTGAGATGAAGCCATGATGCCTTCCGCGGTGCATGCCGCAGCCCTACATGCTTGCGTTCGTCCTTTCATCATGCTGAGCTGATGCTGCTGCATGCAGGTGTGGATCCAGCTTTGAGGTGACGGTGGTGTCACCACAGTTTGAGGGCAAGACCCTGCTGCAGCGCCACCGCCTGGTGCGTTGGGTGCCAGGAGCCCAAAGCATGGGCTACGGTTGTCAGGAGCGCAAGAGTGCTTGCCTTGTTCAGCTTACGCTAAATGGCCTGATACAAATGGCCTCATACAGGAAAGGAAGTGGTCACCCTGTCCTCAGCGGTCATGCTTGCACTCAAGTCAGGGTGCAGATGGTCAGCAGGGAGCACTGAAGACATGCGCCCTTGACGAAGTCATGCTTGCCTGTTCTGATACCATTACCCAGACAACGAATGTTCCTCATTTTGTAGCTGGGAGTCACCCAATCCATGCCAGTTTTTTATCAACCTGTGTGTGATGCACAACTTTGCGCCCCCATGTCCCTGTGTGTGTACACATGCCGAATTACCCTGTGCTGCAGGTCAACGACGCTCTCAAGGAGGAGATGCAGCACATCCATGCCCTCTCAATAAAGAAGGCGCAGACGCCAGCGCAAGCTGCGGCAGCCCAACAACAGCAGTGATATATGTGACAACGTGGAGTACAGAAGCAGCAGAGTAGATGTTGGATGCTATCAAGCACTTTGCTGCAGCTGCGAGGCACTGCCTGTGGAAATTGAAGTGGGAGATGCGTGAGTATGCACTTGCTTCATGCCAGCTAGGCTGTGCCGGAAGTCTTGAACAAACAGGAATAGCGGCGGTGCTGATTTCACAAGGCCATTGCGAGGTGCACACTGCGAGACTCTCATGGCCACAATGGCAGGTTGGCAGTTTTCCTTTGCTGGCAGCGATCGGTGGCCCCTGCTGTTACTCTCATCCATTAGTTCTGTTTGCCTTTTGCATTTTCCCCTTAAACAAACTGTTTTGTGGCTGGCGTGCGCATGCAGTGCTTCGTCTTTAGCTGTATCTACAGCAGGTCACGAATACTGCCCCAAAATGCGGGTGTGGGGGACAGCCCCACGATTGCCACGAGCTGTCCATCGCAGCAATGGCGGCTCAACCGCGGCTGGCCACAGCAACAGCCGTTGCAGGACGACGCTTCAACGCGCTTGGCTCCTAATCAGCCTCGGCATCACATATGCGGCTATGAGTAGCAGCTTCAGCATGCATCACGAGTTTGCAACAGAGGATCAGCTATGCATGGCGGCAGGTGACTTGGCTTCTGCCCACGCACCACATACAGCCCGCCCTCTTCCGAACAACATTACTGCCACCATGACCCCCATCGCCTCCGCCTCCTGTGCCACTGTCACCCCCATGGTGTCATCCGATGCACCCAGCACTTCCTCCACCACCGCCACCATCGCCGCTGCCACCGCCACCAACCTGCAGCCAGCGCTGCTGCTGGCATTCAAGCAGTTCGACCAGGGGTCTCGCCGATCCATGCGCCTTGTCAACAGTGACCTACGCGATGCAGTGGATCGCCAGGCCACCACCCGCCTCGCCCTGCCCACGGCCACGCCCGCTCCCCCCTCCGTCCCCGCCTCCCAGCCGCTCCCTGCCAGCTGCTGCGGTCGCTTCGGCGCCCAGCACCCCATCCTTCCCCCGGGGCTTCTGTCCCGCTGCGCCCCCAACCTGACCTCCCTGTCATGCGCTGCGTCAGTGCACGAGTGGTCAGTGCTGAGTCAGCTGGTCAGCCTGAAAGAGCTACGGGTCACGGTGGCGCACCAGCACTGGGGGGACTTCTGTCAGGCGGCGCTGCGTCTGCCTCCGAGCCTGACGCACCTGTCGCTAAGGCACCTGCGGGCGCCCGTGCAGCACCACCCGCAACACCTGCCGCAACAAATGCAACAGCCGCAACAGCTCCAGCAGCCACAAGGCCACCTGGAAGGACTGCCGGACCTGCACCACCAAGTACCGCTGCAGCAGCTGTTAGTGCAGCAGCAGCAACAGGCATGGCAGATACAGCAACACCTGCAACAGCCACCTTCTGCCGTGCTTGCCGGCTCCCCCAGCTTCCCTACCTCCTCACACTCGGACCAGGGTCCCCACTCGCCGTCATCGTCGCCCCTGTGTCCACCAGCACTGACAACCTCCCCGTCCTTGCTGCCAGTGTTGGCACAGCACTCGGAGATAAGCACCTCACCATCCTCACTGCAGCCCTCAGCCCTGCCGCCCTGCCAACTGCCGTCCCCAGATCAGCACTGCCTGGCAGCTTCCTCGGGCCAGGGCCAGCAGTGCGGGGCGGTGCCCCTATCCCAGGAGCAGCGACCCTGCATTGCCGCAGTGCTACGACATCTGCGCTCCCTGCATCACTTGGACCTAGATACCGCTGCCTATCCTGGCTACGCAGCGGCGCTCACCCGGCTGACTTCCCTGACGCACTTGTCGCTGTTCAGCTGTCGGGATGAGGCAAACGAGCTCGGCCACGCAACGGCAGGCTCGGCGAGCATGGGCAGCATGGGTTGTCAGATGGCGCCCCTGGCTTACCTGACCGCGCTTTACACGCTGCGCATCAGCTTCAGCGGCCTGCATGCGCCCCTGGCCCCTGCCCTCCTGGACGCTCTGTCCCACCTCACCGCCCTCACCTGCCTGGACTTCAGGCAGGCACCCGTGCGCGACCGCGCGCAGGTCGCTACGCTGGCGGCGTCCCTCCAGCACCTCACACGTGAGTCACAAAGGTTGCCTGCAAACAACGCCTGACACATTGCACATTGCTTGCGTTGTTTGTGCTTGCCAACGCCCAACACAGGCAATGCACAGTCTGCACCTACTTTTGGCTCTTGCGCCTAGGGTTTCGGGTGGTATTCGGGCTTCCCAACTGGCAACTGTCATGTACGCTTCCTGACCAAATGTTCCCCCGTCTGCTTTGCCTGCAGGGCTGAGGAAGCTGTGCATGGATGACGTGGTGTGGGCTGGCAGTGATGAGGAGGCTCGGGCGATTGGTGCAGCAATGTCTGGCATGCCGCAGCTGCAGGTGATGACGGGGGNGTGATCAATGTGGAAAAGGGCAAAGGGCCTTGCTTTCCTTGGCTGGCTGTCATTCTTGTCAGCGGTCGGTGGCAAACGCTGCGAGCATCGTCGTTTAGCAAGGCCTGGTCGTCATAGAGTGCCGCGCAAGTGCACAGGGCCCCACCTTTTGCAGGTTCCAATTCCCTGGGACTACCGCCCAAAGTGGCGAAAGCCTAAACACGCCTTGAATGGTTACACTGGCTTGCTTGATACACAATTTGACATGGCTTCTTCCGCCCAAAAAACAATGCCAACCGCCATACTCAACTGCCTACCTGCCCCCCTCCGTCAGGTGGTGGTTGCAGGCACCTGGCCGAGCAAGGCCTCTGCCCATGCGCCCTCCATCTGCTCCGCCCTGGTCCCCGGGCTGCTGCATGCGCCGCTGCGCACGCTGTGCCTGAGCGGTAGCATGCTGGGCGCCGGCGGCGTGCTCGCTCTGTCGCGCCTCGCGTCCGACGGCTGCTCCCAACTTCCCGCGACGCTTCGCGACCTGCGCCTGCACACCGTCAACAACGACACCTTCGAGCCGCACGAACAGTTCAACGACTGCCTGGCCGACCTGCTCCTCCAGCTGCCAGACCTGGAAACGTTGGACATCGGGCACAACTGGCTGGGCTTGCATGGCGTGGCTGCAGTGTCGCCGGCGCTCGTGCGCATGGCCGGGCTGCGGCACCTGGGCCTGTCTGGAAGCAACCTGTGCGCCGGAGCTGCCAACATCCTGGCGCTGGTGCTGTACTTCAACACCTCACTCAGGGTGCGTTAGCAACCCGCAGGCAGGGAGGGCAGATGTTGTAGTATCAGGGAGGGCAGAGAGGTAGTATCCCCTGAGACTTTGCTTACAGACTGTAGCTTTACGCTTCTCCAAAGCCTGCGGAGAGTCTGATGCTCAGAGGATCTGCGGTCTCATCTTATATCTGTAGTCTCAGGGGACACTACAGCAGAGGCATGCAGGGGGCGATGTAGACAGGGCTGACAGCCGGGGGCCGCGGCACCTGTGAGCTGTTGAAGGCTTTTTCAGCAGCAGGCTCTTTTAGCAGTAGTCTCAGCAGCAGGCTCTTTTAGCAGACCTGCCTTTGGCCTTTGGCAGGTCTGTTGTTGCGTGCCTGGCTTATAGACGCATCCCTGTCAGTAAAGGTTGTTCTCCGCTCTTCTGCCACAGGTGCTGCTGCTATGTGGCAACCCAGTGGAGGCGCGCTGGGGGGCGACGCTGATGCCCGCGCTGCAGGCCCTGCCCTGCCTGCATACGCTGGACGTGGATGAGGAGCTGCTTGGGGACTTCCAGGCAGCGCTGCCAGGTGAGGGGTGGAAGAGGGGGAGGGAGAAGTGTTGCTGGAGGCAGGGCGTGAAACCGAGGAAGTGAGCGAGCAACTGGACAGGGGCGTGGGTTTATGTTTTGCCCTTGTGGCGCCATATGGACTGTGATTGACCTGCCACCATAATGTGAACTCCCTTATCAACTGCACCCCTTCCTCTGCTCCTCTGTTACCTGCATGATCTCTGTGCAACCTGCCCCTGCAGGTGTTGGCGTGTGCGCAAAGGACCTGGACTACCTAGACGAAGCTGACCTGTACGTGAGGGAGGGGCCGATGCGCGACTGAGGGGAGTGAGTAGTCCAGCCCTTTGGCCAGCAAAGGACAATTCAGTTTCAAGACACATTTGCATGCGCTGTAGGTGTGCTCTGCTGTCATACGCTGCCACGGTTGCGCTGACATCACAGGCTGCTTGCTCAAATGCATAGCTCAGCAAGCAGCGATGGTGGATTCTCACAGAAACTTGGGGGGGGAGGGGCGGGAGCGGGCCATGGGTCGAAACAAAAGCCTCCGCTGCTGAGCACTTTCTTGGTTGTGCACGGTTGGAGTAGCTAGAATGAGATAGTATCAAACTGAAATTCTACTGATGCATTCCAAGCATTGTCAGATTTTTGCTGCATTTGGGGCTGAGGTGTGCGGTTTAACGGAGGTGCGGGCAAGCAGTGCTTTCAAAGGGACCGGAGCATTGCAGCTTGGGTTTTGACAGGCTTGTGTGTGGGGGGGGGTCAAGCCTACCACTGCTGACGCGGTCTTGTGTAGGGGAATGGGGGTGTGCACTGTGGGGTGGAGTGGTCGACCAGGGCTGCTGGGCTGTAGAATAGAGTGGTGCGACTCAAGTTCTCTGCCAGTGCAAGCTTGACAGCGGCAGATCTGTAGAGAGTTGTATCATGATGGAGGGGGGGAAGGGGAGTAGCAGGGTGTTGGTCAGCACAGCTCAGCCACAGCAATCAGCGTGTGCTGACGGCCTCGGCACGGGCTGGCATTTGGATTTGCAGGGCTTGGCCAATTGCGGCATGGCGGCATTGTCTACTTTGCCCACAGGCCCACAGGCCTCATGCAAGGTTGAGTGGAGGAGTGATGGCGGCTGAGCCTCAGCAGTGCTACCAGCCAACGCGTTGACGGGGAGGCGGTGCCTGCAAAGTATAGGCGCCAGAGCATGAGTCGGATGGCTTCAAGGGTTTACTGCGCCATCGGTGGTCTGGTGCTTGTCAAGGTTGTGTAAAATGCTTTTGCCTTTGGCAAGTAATCAGAACTCAAAGCGCGGCAAAGGTGCCGCACTACATACTCTACCTAGCCATTGCAACTCGCCGGTGGGCAAGACCACAGAAAAACCCGGCGCAGAAAGGGTGCTGGCTTTGCAATAGTGGGGATGTGGGGAATGAGACGCATTTTGTTGCTGAGTGTCTGTCATTCGAGAGACGATATCCCAAGGCAGGGCATCCCCTTCGGAATGTTGGACGGCGTCATGAACCAGTGCATGAACCCTGTCTTTGCGGACGAGGCTGAGACGAGGGCTTCTTGACTCACAAACAGCGCCTACTGTTGGTTCTTGAGAATTGCGGCTGTTCCTATGTTGCGTGAGAGCCTGTTGAGGCAAAGGTGTTTCTCACCAGCACTTGTTGGGGGTAGGCGCCCTGTGCGGTACAGTCTCACGCTGACCTGATTAGCAGGCAGGTGCCTTGTCCTAGTTGGCTCTGTTGTGGGCGTGTTTCCCTGGCTACTTATACTTGCAGGCCTGATGTTGTTGTACTTGTGGGCAACTGCGTTCCTGACTTGTGACAGCAGGAGCCTTCACACCCCACAGCGGGGTGACGGCAGAGTGTGCTTGGTGTGAACAGTGGCCTTTGCACCGAACAGCAGGGCGGAGGCAAAACTTCGTTTTAAACTATTTATCCTCTTGGTTTTCTGTGGTCATTCTTGTGGTAGTTGCCACCGTGCTAACTGATGTGCCTGCGCTGCAGGCAGAGGCTGTAATTGTGAAGGGATTCATGAGAAGTCAGTTGGCAAGGGGCTGGCGACTTGAGTAGGCCTATTTCAAATGCTGCTTATCTTTCCACAACAGCCCGTTCAACAAACTAGATGTCTGTCAGACATTGTATGACTGTCAGACAACCCCTTCCATCTCACGGGCTTGCTCTGCGCTTGATTGTGGCGCCCTCAGGCCTATTGAATGGTGCTATCTGGATGAAATGCCTTTCTTATAGCTTGCAGGCGCATCTTATTTTCGTGGTTGTGTGGCGACTTCATGCTTCTGTGGCGTGCTCGCTGGCAAGCACTCAATTGGGCATACCTAGCAGTTAGCAGGCCCATTCGACTCACTTCCTAGCTGCTGTGTAGTCACTGTTGCGAGCAGGCGCACTTTGCACACGTATGCACACCAGCAGCATGCTCACACGCCGCATTGTTGCATGGGACGCGCATATGACGATGCGGCAGCTGCAGCGGAGTGCCAGCAGCGTGGCCGCCTTCAGCCAGCCGGCTGGCCGACATGCGCGGCAGCAGGGCATCAGCACAGCGCTGGCGTCGCAGCAGGGCGCAGCTACAGTGCCATTCATGCGTGGTGGCAGCGGCAGGCGAATGCACCTCGCGTCGGCACTGCGCGCCGGCGGCGAAGGGGTGTCTTCACTGCCACCAGGGGCTGCCAGGCTACTGGCTCAGGCAGCAGCACAGCTGCTTGAAGAAGAGGGCAGCGGCAGCATCGGCAAGGCCAAGCAGGGCAAGCGCGTTCCACGCGATGCGCCAGCAGCAGGGGGTCAAGCATCAGCAGCATCAGGGTTGGGAGCCTCTAAGGACGCCACGCGTTCAGCTGTTGCTTCATCCAAGGAGCGCCGCAGCGATGGCAGCAACGGCAGCAGCAACGGCAGCGGCAGGAGCAGCAATGGAAGCAATGGCAAGCTGGATGGTGGCAAGAGCGGCGGCCGCGCAGCCTCTGCACGCTCCACCTCATCTGCGCCAGCTGCCAGCCGCAGCAAGTCTGTCAGCAAAAGCTCTGCGCCAAAGGCAGGAGGCACTGACGGTACAGATGCACAGCGCTTGGCCAAGGTGAGGAATGGAGGGGAATTGGGGGTTGAGTTGAGGGCAGATGGCCTCCCCCTTGTGGTGCGTAGGCGGCAGTTACACACACAGGTTTTATGGCTAAAGCCGGGGTTGCAGAGACAGGAAGCAGTGGGGAGGACTTCAAATGGCCTGGAAGGGATGCACAGGTTTTTCAGGGATTTCGTGCTGCCTGAGCTCCCAGGGCAGCTGGCGAGCGTAGTCTGACAAGCAGCTGGGCAGAGGGTGATGCAAGGTGATAGTAGCTATGAAGTGCGTGCAGGGACAACTTTGACGGCCTGTCAAAGCCAAAGCAAGTTCAAGGATGCATCGACCCCTCCTGCTGTGGTATCGAATGCATAGAGCTCGCCTGCCGTGCGCAGGTGCTTGCTGGTGCCGGCGTCGCGTCCCGGCGCGCTTGCGAGGCGCTGATCGAGGCCGGCAAGGTCAAAGTCAACGGCGTCGTGGTGCAGCAGCAGGTGAGGGGATGCACCAGTGGGCGCCCCTGTAGCTTGTCAAGCATGGGCCAGGATGGGACTGCAGGTGTGAGCTTGTTCTGATCCGCCAGAATTGCAGTCACCGGCAGCAGGTGAGGGGGTGCACCAGTTGGCATACCTGTGGTCTGTCAAGCATAGGCCAGGATGGGACTGCAGATGTGGGGCTGTTCAGAGCTGCTCAGGTAACAGCTAGCAGCAGCAGGACGGTTGCAGGTGAGCAGGAGCACCTTACAGGACCAGTGCCAGGCATGCGTTGCTTGCTCGGTACTCACAGCAGCATTGTGTATTCATAGGTTATTCGATTGTTCACACATTCCCACACTTTCTGTCCATATCCATACCAGGGCACGACCGTGCAGCCTGACAAGGATGTCGTGACGGTGGATGGGAAGCGCATCGTGCTGCAGCAGTCGCAGCACGTTTATTTCATGGTCAACAAGCCCAAGGTGTGGGAAAGATTGTGGAGCGTGTGGGACGTTGCACACAGGGTCGTGGGAAGCACATTGTGCTGCAGCAACCGCAGTGGACCGTGTCATGGTCAGAAGCTAAAAGCCGCCTCCCCTCATGGGGCAGTGTGGGCAGGGACTTGTGGGGTGTGTCGCCATTTATTCTCTCACCAAGAAGTCAAGGTGCTTAGATTCCGCTCTGTGCTTTGTGTTGCCAGGGCTTCATCTGCAGCAACGTCGACACTGTGGACGGCAAGGGCAAGCGCGTGGTGGACATTCTCAAGCCCTGGATCGATGACTGGTCCTCCCGCCAGCAGGACCAGGTGCGCCTGAGCTTTGCATGGTGGGGCTATTCCACGGCCCGTAGGGCGTCGCTTGAATGGGCGCTTCTTTATTAGTCACATGAGCTTGTGGTAACATCCTTCATGCAGTCGACTGGCTGGTTTGAGAAATATCAGTGTTTAGAAGGGGGGAAAGCTTTCTAATAGGTGTGCAGTGACGATGTATGTGTAAGTTTGCAGGTTCTTGGAAAGCCCTGAGAGCATGTGGTGAAACAGCCGTCTGTCATCGTTGGGTATGCACTGTGCTGCCCCCTCCCCTCGTCCACAATGGCGTTTCCTCTCACCGTCACAGAAGGTACTGCCGCCCCGCCTGTTCACCGTCGGCCGTCTGGACGTTGCATCCTACGGCTTGATCCTGGTGACTAACGACGGGCACTGGGCACAGAAGGTCATCCACCCATCAGCTGAGATCACCAAGGTGCGTTACACTATGTTCGGGGTTGATTCAAGGTGCGCTGGGAAAGGATTCTACGCGCAGGGGGTCGTTCATGCTTTGGCTGACGGTTCCAAGTCTTGAGGTTTTCTAGAGTGTTGGGGAATGAGACAGCGCGAGGCAGGCGGGTCAGGGAAAGCCATGGGAGCAGGGTGCAGGAGCGCTTGTGCACGCTCTTGGCCGCCAATCGTTCCTCTGTAGATGCAACTTAGCCTTCCTCCATCCTTCCTTGCAAATGTTGCTCTTTGCTAACCCTCACAGGAGTACATCGTGCGTGTGGACAAGGCTGTGTCGCAGAGCGGGCTGGAGACCATCCTCAAGGGCACTGAAGTCGAGGGCTCGTTCGTTGCGCCTGTGGAGGTGGGTAGGGGCTGTTTCTGTGCAGCACATGGTGAGAAGAGAAGGGAGTGAACGCTGGCATGAACAACGGTGGTGAGGTTCGTCGGTAATGGCGTGATGGCTTGATCGTGGCCAGCCACTTTTACCCACCACTGGTGTTGGTTGACGCCAACCCTAACCCCTTGTTGTACACTTGTTTACAGGTCACAGCATGCGCTGAGCTCGCTCGATTTTCTGAGCCTGACTGCGTAACATGCGTTGCCCCAAAGTTCAAGAAGGCCCAGGCCGGATGCTGTAAACATGTGCCCTGTTGTTGACGTGCAGGTCAGCACGCTTGAGACCAAGGAGCGTCTGAGGATCGTGGTCAAGGAGGGCAAGAAGCATGAGGTACGCTAGGCGCATGGTTCCAACGTTCTGGTCTGGAGAGGGTGTGGAGGAGGGCGGGGGCAGGCATGCTGTTGCCTTTGGCAGCCAGTTCTCAACACCCTCACAGTCTGATGCACTGTACATCAATGCCCATCCCCCTAAGCCTTGCCTGCCCCACTCTGATGCAACTGTTGCAACAGGTGCGGCAGCTTGTGGCCGCTGCCGGCTTTGAGGTGCAGAGTCTGAAGCGTGTGCGCATCGGCGGCCTTCGCATCCCCACAACCCTCGGGCTGGGATCATACAAGTAAGCGCAGGCTGGGGGGGGGGGCGCAAAAGGGTTTTGAAATGGGATGTGTGTGAGGCTAAGTCAGGTGTTGGGGTTGACTTGAAGAGAACTTATCGTGTACTATGAGGCGGGTTCATCCTCTTGACCCTCGGGCAGGGAGCGTCCGATGTTTGATGAGGGCAAGAGCGGTCAGGGGTCGGCTCAGTGTGTCTGTCCTCCCCTCAAAGACGACAGGCTGCCCCTACGGCTGCCTCGAACCTGGTGTGACAAGAAAATAATAGCAGTATAGAGCATGGACAGTGCGGTGAAAGCCAGGGGGCAGCAGCAGTTGCATGGTTTTGCCTTGCTCACCCCTGCCTGGTTCTTCTCCTCTCGTGCCTTCTCCCGTGCACAGGCAGATGAGCGGGCGCGAGGTGAAGGCGGTAACGGACGAGGGGCAGCAGGAGTTACTCAGGCGCAATGCCTGGACCTCGGCCAAAAAGCTGCTTGTGCGGTAGTGACTGTCTTGTCGTCAGGACATCAGATAGTTCAGGCCCCCGGGCAGCAGTGCTTATCAAGCGATGTGCATGTCGGGTTGAACGTCTGGGCCTTTGCCACCAAGCTGCTTGTGCGATAGTGAAGACATTGGATTATGCACGCCCTTGGGCAGACAAATTTTGGTCCTTGCAAGTACTTGCAGGTCATGTGCAGCGGCTAGGCCTTTGCTTCTAAGCAGCTCACGCAGTATTATTGCCCGCCTGCGCTGCGGCCAGTTGTAAATAGGTTTGTGCACATGCCTTGAAAAGAAACACTGGTGCATCTCGCCTGCCTTCACGCAGAAAATTTTGCAAGCTGCATGCACTACTGCTTTTCCTTTTGAAGGGAAACTCTTCGCACAGTCAGTTGATGCGTTTGCAGTGCTGCAGCACAGCAACCATGATGCACCGCGTGCGCGGCTGCCTGTCCGGCCTGCGCAGCGTCAGCGCCAGCGGAAGCTTGTGCATGACAAATGTCAGCAGCAGTCCAGCCTGTCATGCATGGCGAACGCAGCCAGCAGGCATGCAAATGCGCCCTGCACAGTGTGTGCATGCGCTGCCAGCCTTCCTCACAGTAAACAGTGACCTCAATGCTGGCGGCAGCAGCATCAGAGGGCTGGGCTGCAGCAGCATCAGCACCAGGACCAGAAGCAGGCGTGCAAACATGGTCACTCCAGACTTAGGCACATCTTTCAGCGGCTCCACGCTGCAGCAGCCGCTGGTATTCAGGCCAGGGCAGCACGCAGGCGTGTGCCATGCTGCGACGTCCAGCAACGGGGAGGGCGGCGAGCAACAGGAGAGCGGCGGCAAGGGCATGGTGAGTGGGATTGGGACAATGCGCTAACACAGTGAGGTGGACAAGGGGCCAGGGGGCAGGTGTCTTAGGGAGCTGTGAGACAGCTGATAGGCCCTGGGTACTCTCCCTTGGCAGCACTCTGTGACCTTCCCCTCCCTGCTGCTTTTCGTCGAACAATGCGGTGGATTCAATGGCTTTTGGGGCAGGGCTACGCTGTACAGCACCAACGCTCCTCTGGGCCATAACAGCTTGCTTTGCTGATTCATACTTTCCATCCACCTGCCACCCACCTTCCTGGATCTTACTACCTGCTACAGGCCCTCACCTTGCCCACTCTCCTGACGCTGCTGCGTGTGGCCGCGATACCAGTGCTTGTAGCAGGTAAGTCGCTGAAGGGTGGTCAGGGCATGAGGTTATAGAGGGCACCAGGGGAGGGCTAGTGGGTGTGGGAGGAAGCGATGGAAGGTGAGTGTGCACTGCTGCGGCAAGGAACGGGACACACGTCACGGGCCACAGTAACTGTTCCTGTGGCAGGTGACATGGTGAATGGTGGGGCTTATCCCAGGTGCAGAGCACGGCTCGTAACGTCCCTCTATTGCCATCCACACTCACATGCACTGCCACCTTCCCGCTGGCTGCCCTTGCACTGACGACGCGCTGTCGCCCTCCCCCACGTGGCCCCTGCGCAGCCTGGTACTGGCCCTCGCCTCTGTCCACACTTGTTTGTACCGCCATCTTCGTCATCGCTTCCCTCACGGACTGGCTGGACGGCTACTTGGCGCGTAAGCTGGTGAGGAAGCAGGGGGCAGATGCAAAGGGCACTCCTACAATGATTTGACGGTAAGCTTTTGAAGATATGACCAAATTAAGCAGCTTGCTCATGCCAACTGGCTGTACAAGCAGACTTTGTTGGCGACAGGGTGTTGCCCTGCTGCTCCGCTGCTTGTTGAACCACTTTTATCCCATCCTGGTCGCTGTCACTGGAAGGTCGCAGAATGTCTTAGTGCGTGTATCAAGCCCTCCCTGTGCTCTCACTGCTCTGTCCCTACCTTCTCCCTCCTCTTACCTTTACTCTTCCCAGAACCAGTTCTCCGCCTTTGGCGCATTCCTCGACCCTGTTGCCGACAAGCTGATGGTGGCGGCGGTGCTCATCCTGCTGTGCACGCAGCCCATTCCTGCGGGGCCGCTGCAGGGCAACACCTGGCTGCTGCCTTGTGCAACCCTTGGTAAGCGTTGCTTGGTCTGCCTGCATAACTGTGCTTCTCACTTGTGTCACTGTCTCTTGCTTGCCTTGTTCACAAAGGAACACGTAGACATTCGAGGAATGAAAGTCTGCTAGTCTTGCTCATTGCCTGAAGTAAGATGCCTGCTTACCGTCTAGTGCCCCATAAATCAAAAGGGGCTCACTTCTTGGCCCTACCCTGACCCAACCTGCCCTTACACATGCGCAGTCATCATCGGGCGTGAGATCACAATGTCGGCGTTGAGGGAATGGGCAGCAATGCTTGGCTCAGAGGCGCGGCAGGCAGTGGCGGTCAGCGCATGGGGCAAGTGGAAGACGGCCTGCCAGGTGTGATTGCAAGGATATGGATATGTGGGTTGATCGGCATAACGTTCTGCCTGAAGATCCATTGGGCGGTGGGAGACGATGCAAACGGCAATTGGAAGATGGCCTGTCAAGCGTGGACAAAAGTGCGGGGCTCAAGGGAGGTAGGCAATCGCCACTGCCGCACCACAGTCAGCAGCTACCTCTGCCCCCTGAACCCTACCGCCCTTCACATAGGTGTGGCACAGACACATTGTGCCCAATGATGATACGCCGTGGGCTGAACCTCAGCAGCAACCTTTTGAGCCTTCTCAATCCCTCTGCCTTGCTGTCGCCTGTCCTTGCTTGGGTGGCACCCACAGATGACATCGCTTACGCTGCTGCTGGCGCTGCGAGGAGACGCCATGGGCTTGAGCCCTGCGGCGGTGCAGGCGGCAGCAGTGGCTGGCCCGCTGCTCTTGGGCGTTGCAGCGTGGCTCACCCTCTGGTCCCTGGTGCTGTACTTCAGGGGCCTGTGGAAATACCTGAGCTGAGGGACAGGAGTGCCTTCAGGCAGATCTTCTTTGAGACAAGTCTGGACTGTTACACTTGAATACAATAGCACTTTATCAATGCAGGCTCAAGTTATGCAGCTTGCAAGTGCAACGTAATGCAAGTGTACGTTTATGTAACTGCCGGTGCAACTGGATTCGCAGTGCCTTGCGACGTTGAAATGCTAACGCTCATGCTGTAGGCTTGCAATCAACAGGCACATCCAGGTGTCAGGTAAGCAGTTGTCATGCGCATCTGTTCACAATGTTGCTCACCCCGAGCAGCTTGGGTACTGCGCAGCTTGGCACCCAACACACTCACATTGATAAATAGCAATCACTGATGCTCTCAAAACCAAGTGCTCGGTAGAACGGACGGCGCAAGTTCACTGAAACGCCAATAGAGCTGAGCAAGTGTTCAGAATCGAAAGATCACAGTGGCAGCTGACCCCACTGATCGAGCCTGCAGCACGCCAAGGCTCCTCAAGCACCTTGTCTGTAAGACATCTCAACAACCCTGGGACGATCCTTATCGGGTGGGTTCAGCTACATCGGCTCAAATGAAGCACGTTCAGATACAATAGGTTCAGTTGGGCAGCGCCTGCAGTGCGCCATGGCGCCTGAGCCAGTCCTCCACCTTGGATGCGCCAGGTGCCAGAGCAGCACCAAGCAGCAGCCCCTCTGCAGAAGGCTCTTCTGACACCACTGGCGGCTGCAGTGCTGTTGTCGGTGCTGAGGTAGGGTAGGGTTTACAGTCCGCAGCCTGCTGACTGCTTGACAGCGCAGCCGGCACCTGCCGCGCTGCCACCGGTGCGAGAGCCGGTGCCGGTGCCTGCCGTGCTGTAGGTTGTGACGCTGTTGACGTTGGTGCCACAGCTGCATCGCTTGGCAACAGCACAGCTGCCGGTGGCACCGCCCCTGATGGCATTGCTGGTGGTAGTGCTGGCGATAGTGCTGACGGTTGTGCTGATGGCCCTGCCTCAGGAGCACCTGGCCTGCCTGCCCCCGCTGCTCCTTGCGTCCTCGCAACCCTCTGCGCCCCCACCTCTTGCAAAACAGCTGCCTCTGCCCCAGCCCCTGCACGTGGCCCAGGCCCCATCAACCCCACCGCTGTTGCCTGTAAACGTGCATGACCACCAAGGTAGGCGGCGGCAACAGAACCACGCTGGGGAGCAGGCGGCAGCCGGTTGCTACCACGCAGACCGCTCCCAACACTGCTTGCAGTACCGGCCTGTGCATCCGTCTTGCTAGTCGCAATGTGTGTGGCTGGGGCGAGAGTTGCTGACTGCAGTGTGCTGCGCTCGCTGCCCTGACGCTCAAGGCTGCGCTTTGGCTCTAGCCTTTCCCCTGGCCCTGACCCTGGCCCTGACCCTGACCTGCATGCTGGAGCCCCATCCTGTCCCTGGCTTGTCCGGGGCTTCAATTGGATGGGCTGGGAGCGCGGGCGCTCGCTGTTGCTGGTGGTAACGGAACGGCGGCGAGTCTGAAGCTGCTGCTTGAACGCCTGTCATTGCAGATGGGAAGATGTGCGGAGGACACAGACGGTCAAGAGACCAGCAAAAACCCTGCAGGCTTCTTGCACTACCCACTGTGACATGCATGCAGAGCCTTTTATCATAGAAGTTATACAATCATGTCGCGGTTTTAACAGTCGAGCCCTTACCTGCAGCGCCTTGCTGAACGTGCCAGCCAGCGTGGACCCCCGCCCCAGCAGCGCTGCCGCCGCCGCCGCTGCCGCGCGGTACGCCCGCAGCGCCTCGCTGTCCCGCCGCATGTGCTCCAGCACTACGCCCCTGTTGTACAGGCACATGCACACCAGGCTGGCACGCGAGGTGGGAGCGGCACGCAGGGCCGTCCACACCCAGCATACATCGTCCTCCACACTGCCACTGCCTGTTCTATCGGCAGCGTGGCCGTCAACATGGGCCGACGTGCGGGATGATGATGATGATGCACTAGCAGAAGCTGCCGTGGCCAGCCTGCGCTCTGAAGCGCCGTTGTAAGGGTCGCCCCTGCGTGGTGGCGTGGCTGCCTGATGCGCTCCCGCCATCAGCGTGGTGGGTGGAGGCCGCTGCCGTGCCAGCACTCCCTCCAGCAGCCTGGGGGTGAGCGCCCGTCTGTCCGCCCACACTTCGCCTTCCCCCCCGGCTCCCTCCTCGTCAGCCCCCTCCACATGACTTTGCGCTGTCGGTGGTGCAGCCGCCGCCCCTGCCCCTACCGCTGCCCCTGCTGTCCCTGCGTCTATGCATTCGCCCCCTACGGCGGTAGTTAGCGCTTGACACAGCAATCCTAGTGCGTCCTCCACATGCCCCAGCGCTCCCTCATACCGCCCCAGGCCACTTAGCACGGTGCTGAGGTTCAGCAGAGTGCTGGCACGATCATCCGCACCAGCAGCACCATCCCCATCAGCACCAGCGCCTGCAGCGTCACCATCAGCACCAGCGTCTGCAGCGTCACCATCAGCACCAGCGCCTGCAGCGTCACCATCGGTCCCAGATGTGGGTAGCGCTGTGTCCAAGTCCGCCTGCCCAGGCTCAAGCCCTGGCCCCTTTTCTGGGCGCTGGGTGCGAGAAGCTGGCCTGAAGCTGCCCTGCTCCAGGTCTGACGCCAGGTTGAGGTAGTGCAATGCTGCCTGGGGCTTGCCCTGGCGCTGGTAGTAGCAGGCCAGGTTGTTGTAGGTCACCGCAAGCCAGCGCTCACTTCCAGTGGCGTGCTGCCTAGCATGCTGCTGCTCGTGTTGCTGCCATGGATCCTGCTGCTGAAGGGAAGGTAGGCGCTGGGCGTGGTGCATCGCCTGCTGCAGCATCTCAAACGCACGGGCAGGCTGCCCCGACTCCAAGCAGCGCATCGCTGCGTCATTGCGCTCCCTGCACTGCTGCTCTGGGCCCAAAGCAGCGCAGGGGCCAACGGCGTAGCCCTCAGAGGCCACATCAGAGCCTACGCTGTGATGTTCCTCGAGGCTTGCAACTGAGCTGCGCTTGGAGTGCTGCTGGCAGCCATCGCTGTGGCTGTGAGACCCCACTGAGGTGCGAGGTGCCGGGCAGCGAGCGCCAGGCACTGGGGAGGAGATGGAACGCTGCGTACGCCTGGTGCTGGCCGCCGCAGTGCTGGTCAAAGAAGTGCGGCGTGAGTTGGGGTTGATGGATGCTGCAGGACGCCCTGGCAGTGGTGGCAGGGTGGCGGTGCCAGGGCGGACTCTGCTGCTGCTTGCGCTGTGGCGCTGCGTTAACCCTGCAGCTGTGGTTGCTGATGGGGACGCTGGTGGTGGCCTAAGCGGGATGGGCGCTGCGGCAGGGCTGGTTAGGGGTGCAGAGCTAGATCGGACCCCGGCAGTGCCAGCTGCGGTTGGAGGTTGGGTAGGCAAGGCTGCATGCCATTGCTCTAATGGCAGCTGCTGCGGCCGGGTCCAGGCTTCAGCGCCTGATATCCATGGAGTGCTGGACTTCTGCACTATGCCCTGGTGTTGCAGTGGAGCGGGTGCTGTGCCTGTGAAGTGCATGGGCCCGGGCTCACCCTCCAGCATATACTGCAAGAAGCTGGCCTCGTCGTCGTCCAGGTCGAGACCCAGCATGGCGTGTAGCTCATGCGCGACGTTGGGACGTGTTATCGCTGGGCAGCAGCCATTATGCAATACAGCACGTCAATGGCCCCATGGCAAGCAGTGACTCAACGTCAAGACGGTGGTTGCATCTGCATGCCCGCGGCACCCTTGCCCATACCTTTCACACACCCGCGACCTTCTCCCTGAGGCCCAGGTAGCTGGTACTGACCATCCCCGGTGCAGGTTGCCAAGCACAGCCACTGTGTGCCCGAACACAACCACTCATCAACTCGCACACTGAACAAAAGGCTTGGTTTCACAACCCGCCGAGCAGGAAGCGTCAGCGTAGCCCGTCTTGAGCTCGGCGAGGCGCGATGTCGAAGCCGGGCAATGAGGCTGTGAAGGCAAGGCAGCTGACATGGTCCTGTTGCCTTGGACGCTCGGCGGTTGCCTTCGAGCACCCCCCATCACAGCGCACGAACATCACATGCAGCGCGCAGATGAGACTGCATGAATTATCGCTGCGTGCAGGTCGTCATTCGATGCCGTCCTCTCAACAGCAAGGAGAAAGAGGATGGGCGCAAGACCATTGTGGAGATGATCACCTCAGAGGGCCTCATCAGGGTACGCCGCTTCAGTGCATGAATTGGGAGCGCGGACAAGCGCACAATCGACACATGTTCAGTGTCTGCATGCAGCATGCACATACAGGGTCCCACGGTCAATGTGGCTCGCATGGCCTCGTCATCTAGCAGCCCCTACAATGCGCACAAGCCTGGTGCCCTCACACCACATGCCCCGTCCTCCCTTGGCTCTCATGGCCAGTTCACCTTCCAATAGCCCATCCAATAACCACCCTGCCTCCCTTGTGTCCTTGCCCCTGCCCCATGCCCACAGCTCCACAACCCCAAGGGCGATAGCGAGCCCCCCAAGTCGTTCACGTTTGACCAGGTCTACAACTGGGACTCGTCCCAGGCAGATATCTTTGACATCACAGCCAGGGGGATCATTGACAGTGCCATGGAGGGGTACAACGGTGAGGGGGCTGAGAGTATGTGGAGATTTGTAGGGGCTCAACCGGAGGGAAGGGAGCAGGTAGGTAGGGTGCAGGCGGAGCTGAGGGGCAGGGTCAGGTCTTGCAGCACTTGCAGTTTGTAGTAAAACTACCACGCTTATGGGCGTCAGCATTGTCCAGAGCTGCCATGCAGGGGTACAACAGCAAGGGGATGGCGGGCAAACATGATGCACTGAGCGTGTTTTTGAGCCCCTCCCACCCGGCTCCTCTTCTGCACTTGCAGGCACCATCTTTGCATACGGTCAGACAGGCACTGGCAAGTCGTTCACCATGCAGGGCAAGGACGACCCGCCTGAGCTGCGCGGCATCATCCCCAGCTCCTTCAACTACGTGTTTGAAAAGATCTCTACTGTTCGTAAGTGGGGAGAAGGTTCTTAACGGTCCATTCTCAGCACGCTATGTTGGGACAGTAGACACAGCCGTTGCTTTGCTTCCAGGAAAGCCAGCTAGCGTGCTCAACATACATTTCCTCGCGTTGCTGCTTGTGTTTGCAGAGGACAAGTTTCAGTACATGGTGCGCGCTTCCTACATCGAGATCTACAACGAGGAGATTCGCGACCTGGTGCGCACGCCTATGAGGGGCTGGGTCCAAGTTTGAAAGACAGGGTGTTGCTCAACTCTAGAGGAGTGCAGTGTAGCCAGGGTGACAATGCGCATTCATGTTTTGAAAGCTTAGGCTTGTTGTTGCTTGCCATGCACTCACCAACTGCTCCTCTGGTCCCTCCTCACAGCTGTCCAAGGAGTTTGAGAAGAAGCTGGAGCTCAAGGAGTCCCCCGACAAGGGTGTGTATGTCAAGGACCTCATCCAGTTTGTGGCCAAGGGCGTGTCGGAGCTCAACAACGTCATGAAGGTGAGAGGGGAAAGGAGAGGGTAGCGCAGGCGCAACTGCGGCTGGGAGGGCAGGGTGCAGACTGCAGTGGTGAAGTGCGCACATGACGCAATCCTTGTAAGCAGTCCATGCTGCTTGCTTCTCTCTTGAATGTCAGTCCCTTTGTGTTCTCCGAAATGCTGCTGCAGGTTGGGCAGAGCCACCGTGTGGTGGGTGCGACGGCCATGAACGCCGATTCGTCCCGCTCCCACTCTATCTTCACACTCATTATTGAGTGCATTGAGAAGTTTGATGGCAAGGGTGACGGGGACAGCCACATCCGTGTCGGCAAGGTGGGTTGAGTGGTCGATGAGGCCAGGCAGGATAGGCCGGAACAGGCAGGGAGAGGCTGGCAAGGGCCAAAGTGGCCACATCGGAGATGGCAGCAGCACAGATTCGAAGGGGAGCAGCAGAGGTGAACATTGCCACATCAACGCTGACAAGGCGGGGTGGGTGCTGGTCGGGTGTGCGGTGGGGCAAGGCTGGGCTGGGCTGGTTGTCACGTTCAAGGGGTAGCGCCAAGTTCAAGGTTGCCATGTTGGTGACTGACTGAACTTTCCCCTATGTGCTCTGCTTCTCCCCTGCCTGCAGCTCAACCTGGTTGACCTGGCCGGCTCTGAGCGCCAGACCAAGACCGGCGCAACCGGTGACCGCCTCAAGGAGGGCATCAAGATCAACCTTTCGCTGACGGCACTGGGTAATGTCATCAGTGCGCTGGTGGACGGCAAGAGCGGCCACGTGCCCTACCGTGACTCCAAGCTCACCAGGCTGCTGCAGGTGCAGAGGGCAACAAAGCAACACGTGGGAGATGGGGCGGAGGCAAGGATCAAGCAAAGGTTGCCATGCCCCTGTTGGTCAGGCTGGCGATTGGCTTTCCGCTGCAGTCTCCGTTGCTCAGGACTCTTTCCTGTGGTAGCACCAGGGCAGCAAGCGTGCTTTGTTTGTCTGCTCTCCTGCTTGTCACGCTTCAGCCCCCAATCCTGCTGTCCCCTGTTGCATCCCTTCCTCAGGACTCCCTGGGTGGCAACACCAAGACAGTCATGGTGGCCAACATCGGCCCTGCTGACTGGAACTTCGACGAGACGCTGTCCACACTGAGGTGAGCATGGGCAGGGGTCCCTAGGGAGGGTAGCGGGCAGACCATGGTTAACAAGGGATGGCTGCTCTCCTGACCTGATTCAATCAAGAGATGCTGAAGCCTCACTGTTGAGAAAGCATTACCAGAGCCTCCTCATTGAGGACGCAAACCAAGCAGATGAATCCGCTAACCAAGTCAGAGCATCATACGGGTGCATGGTCATACTGTTGCTTCTGTGACTGACACACTGTGTGTGTGGCTGCAGGTATGCCAACCGTGCCAAGAACATACAGAACAAGCCACGCATCAATGAGGATCCCAAGGATGCCATGCTGCGCGAGTTCCAGGACGAGATCAAGCGCCTAAAGTCACTGCTGGCGGCAAGGTGAGGACATCAGATCCCTTGGATCCCAAGGGATCTGATGGGCTGGCATCAGTCAACCAAGGGCGAGGAATGCTCTTGCCCTTGTCCTTCCCAATCATAGAAGTGCCAGTGCGGCGCCGCGAGGCTGCCGAGGACTCCTGCCCAAATTGCTTGTGCCCTGCTTGTCTCCCTCCCAGAGGTGGTGGCGGCGATGGCAGCGGCGGTGCCCCCGGCAAGGTTGTGGAGAAGGTGGTCGAGGTGGAGGGCGACGTTGAGGCCATCAAGCAGCAGCTGAGGAAGGAGCTGCAGGACAAGATGAAGCAGAACCTGAACGAGGAGGCCCTGAACAAGGTGTGTATGGCAGAAGGTTGGTTGAGGAGACTGGGCGGTTCAGGGATGGAGAAGGCAGGGTGACAGAGGGAGGGAGGGTGACAGAGGGAGGGATTGGTGCATGAAGCGGGGGGGGGGCGCTGAAAGCGATCAAGCAGAGGTACTTGCAACCTTGGCGTTTGCTTGATGTTATCAAGGCATGGTGTGAGATGCATGCATGCTGTCACGACCCACTGCTTCTGCAGGCCAAGGAGGAGGCGGAGGCGGAGGCACGGAGGCAGCTGGAGGCCATCGCTGCAGACAGCAGCAAGACAGAGGAGCAGCGGCAGAAGGCGCGAAAGGCGTTGAAGGCGCAGAAGGTGGGAACTTGGGGAGAGGGGAGGGGAGGGGGCTGCAGCAGAGGCTGAGGTTGTGAAAATGCCTGAGATGCGTTGCCATGTTGCTCCTGGAGAGGGGTAGGCTGCTGTTTGGCTGATGCTACTGCTGGCCACAGCTGCTGAAGGGCTGGGGGCATTTGCTGAGCATCACCCCCTTTGCCCTGCTGCTCCGCCTGGCTGTTGTAGGAGGAGATGGCCTCCATTCAGGCTGCAGTGGAGAAGGAGGCAAAGGAGAAGGAGGCGCTAGAGGCCAAGATCAAGGCCATGGAGAGCAAGGTGGGTTCCCGCAGCGCAATCAATGACGTCATGCTATTGCAACAGGCGCTAGAGACACGCTCTGTGCGCACAAATGCGACAGCAAGTGATCTCTGTGTGTTTGCAAACGCATATGATAATAGATAGGCCAGGGCCTCACGCTGCTGCTTCTTTGCAGCCAGGGCCAGTCACATCCAAGCAAAGTTTGGTCATTCTTTGAGCTTCTCTGAGCGTTGCCCCTGAATCATTTCAATCAAACAGGTGCTGAGTGGCGGCGAGAACTTGCTGGAAAAGGTGGACCAGCTGAAGAAGCGAAGCGAAGATCTGAAGCGCGAGGCGGAGATTGCCAAGCGACAGGAGGATGAGCAGCGGCGCAGGAGGGTGGAGATGGAGGAGAAGATGGTGGACGTGAATGCAAAGTACTCAAGCTTGGAAGAGGAGGTGCAGGTGAGGCGGCAAGAGGGGAGGAAGGGTGAGCAGGCGCAGGAAATGCAGCTTGTACAGGCGAGGAGGCAGGTGAACAGGGGGTGGGTATTCGCGGTGAGGGGCTTGAAGCAGTGCAAGGCGTTCCTTGGAACTGACAGCACCTCAAAACAAGCATGATTTCTCAACGAACTAACTGAACTCCTCTGCCGCTCCATCCCGTCTCGCAGGTCAAGGGCAAGCAGCTGAAAAAGCTGTTTGAGAAGTACCAGGCCAAGAAGGCCGAGGCTGGCGACCTTCAGGAGCAGTTCCAGCGCGAGCGAGAGGGCATGCTGGAGGACTACCGCATCCTCACTCAGCAGATCAAGCTGAAGAACCTGATCATTGCCTGCTTCATCCCGCCAGACTACCAGGACAAGATCATGCAGCACTGCCACTGGCAGGACTATGACGGGGCATGGAACATCGACTTTTTGCCTTATGCAGGTGAGGAGGGCTGGGAAGGGTGTGAAGCCCATTGTGGGAATGCTCCAAGAGGGGCCTGGTGAAGGTGGGGAAGGGTAGCCTTATAAATGCACTGCCACTAGCACAATGGGGCCAACCAGTCAGTCGACCGGCCATCCCAGCCGAGGGGTACACGCACAGAGCAGCAGCAACGCACTGCCACCCCTGTGCTTCGCTCAGCACCCCCCACATGCCTGCGCTTGACTGCACCCTTCTTCGTCCTGCCCCGCCCCGCCCGCAGGCAACGCAATCCGCGCACACCAGGAGCTTGCACGCACGGAGGAGGACAAGCTGGGCGGCACCAGCGGCAGCGGCGAGGACGAGAAGCTGGCCAACGTGTACTTCACGTATAGCACGTTGGAGGACGCGTACGCAGACAAGGCCGCGGGCAAGGTCAGCGGCGCACGACCGGGCAGCGCACTCAAGCGGCCGGGCTCGGCGCTCAAGGTGCGAGAGACGGTTGGGCGTGGGGGTCAAGGCTCGGGGAGGGTGAAGATGTTCAAGCGGAGGTGGGGTGTCAGCGGGAATCAGCTGTTCAACACACAGCGGGGGCAAAGGCCGGCATGGGGTACCAGACACTGGGGTGGCACAGAAGGCGTGTGGCGGCGTGTGTGAGGTTCGTGCAAGGAGTTGTCGACGCCCATTACTTCTAGCTCGCCTGCACGCTGTGCTCTCCCCCTGGCCCCTGGCCTGACCGTCCTGCTTGATCAACAACGCGGCGCGCGCAGAGCAAGGACCCCACCAACATTGGCTCGCTGGCGGACTCGGTCGCCTTTAACGCCAAGGAGGAGGCGGAGCGCAAGAAAGCGGAGGCGCAGATGCCCAAGGCGAGAGGCCTGGTCAAGGACACGGTAGACCCGCGGCTGAAGAAGAGCGTGGCCAAGTAGGGGGCAGCATTAGGGGTACATTGTCGAGCGCGCCAGGTGTTGGGCTATGCATGTCGCGCATGTACATTTTTTTGCGACTGTCTGTTATTGATACTGTCGTGTCTTTAGTGATATTGTGTACAGATGCACGCTGACGCATGGAGCGTGGAAGCTGAGAATTCTTGACAACCTGTTCAAACTATTGGCGTAGGGCAGCGGAAACTGAAACTGCTCCGTTCTCACACTTGCAATACAAAAAACACCCCCGATGGGGATCGAACCCACAACCCCAGCCTTAGGAAAGCTATGCTCTATCCATTGAGCTACGGGGGCTCGTAAGAAGCAACTACTCGTCACTTAAGTTGCTGCCGGCATGAGGTCCTAATGGAATATATAGTCCAAACATAGGAATACTCGCTATTTTTGAGGGGTGCGCATCCCTACTACACGCACACACCTGGTTAGGGAGCGACTTGTCTCTCCATGGGAAACCGTGGGTCCCAGGTTCGGTTCCCAGAAGCCTCGTGTTTCTGGAGCCGGCGCGCGCTGGCCCGCGGGGGTGTTGCCCCTGATCAGCTTTGACGTTGGCGGTGCTTGGTGGTTGTTCGCGTGCCGGCATGGGCGGTTACAAGCCCTGCAATTTCGTAACTTCATCGGTTGTTACCCTCGGATTGAGTGGTCATTGCTTCCCCTTGTCT
>JAWZTI010000250.1:0-39322 GCA_039880955.1 Chlamydomonas urium | reverse complement strand
TTGCGGTGCGGGTCAGTTCCCCCCTTGACAGGTGGTTTGTTGGCAGCTGTTGATTGCCTTGCTGCTGCTCTTGGGCGTTAGACGCGCAGTAGCGCTTTAGTGCTGCGCCCTGTTGCGGTGGGGCAGATGCTGCTTTGGTCTTGGGGCGCTGGCCTCCTCTGCTTGTGTGTGGGAGCCTTGGCTTTTCCCTTCTGCATCGCTTCGCCGGTGTTTCCTTCAGTTACTTCGGTCGCTCCTTCCCCTTGTTCCCCTCCGCCGGAAACGGTGGCATCCTGTAACTCCCCTCTCTCGGATTCTCACGCCTAAGATCACCAGGCACATTGCAAACCACTCCATAAATTTTCAAATGATGAGACGCTTTGCATGTATACACAGGACCCAGGGTTAGAGCGACAGGGCCTGTGGTCAGGCGCCTGGGGGGGACGGATGAGATTGTTGATTTAGAACTCAGAAGAGTATGACGTCATACTCGACGTCATACGTCGACGTGAGGCACGATTTCACAACACAGAGTGGCGCTACAGCATTAGCAGCTGAGCTAAAAGTAGGCATGTGCAGGGCAGGCAGGCAATGCCCAGCAGTAACAGCCAAAACAAAGAAGCCGTCTTCAAGCTGCTCACACAACCAGACCATGAGGGACTCGACACAATGTGGGCTTGCGCCAGCGCTCGCGCCGGGCTATGCTGAGCTAGAAGCGACCCAGGCAAACAGGGTCCGGGAGCGGACCCTGTGCTACCATGCACAGTAAGTGGATGAGCATGGGTATGATTTAACACAAATGCAGTCCTGTGCTACCCGCTAGTCCTGCCACCAACGGTCTTATGCCGCACGTCAAACGAGCCGCCATGTTGCAGCGTGATTGTATGCACCAGCTCCACTGCTTCTACTGTCTTTGCTGCACCCTTGATCTCACCCGTCTCCTCAGACACAATGATGCCCGAGATCTTGACCTTGGTCCGGCCCTTGGGACCAGGCCGCACCCGTATTGCAATCACGCAGTCATGGCTCTGAGACACATAGATGCTGTGCAAGTAAAGCTGGCTGTTGCGCACGCTGGGCTCAAGGCCCTCTATCACGCTCTCCTCGCAGCTGCAGCCAGCCTCACAGGTCACCGCAGCTGAGCCCATGCCTTCATAGCTCTTGAGATGCACCAGCTGCACCAGCACATAGTCAGCGACGTGGCTGTGTGTGTTGCCGCGCAGCAGCCTCCGCCCGCCAGCGCCGCCCTCTGCAGCCACTGACCCTACCTCACCCTCCGGCCCGTCGATCCCCTGCGATGCTTGTGAATAGGAAGCCGAGCCGGATGCTGAAGAACTCGCCCTGGTGTCTACTTGGATGCGCAGCACGCTGCCAGGGACCTTGGAAATGTAGCCGTACTTAGGAGCACGGCCGCGGGAGTCATTCAGCCACTCAAATCCATCGGCTGCCTTGATCGTGCCTTGGAAGTGGGTGCCGATGAAACATCTGTCGCTCAGCGTTTCGTAGTTGCCAGGAATCATGGGCGGCGGCACATCCGGCGCACTGCTCCCGATGTCGCCGCCGCTGGTCTCAACTGCATCTGTTGCAGCTGCGGTGCCTTGCGCCTCCAGCTCCCGCCTGGCATGAAGCACTAGGTGTATGGCGAGCTCTGCCATGGCGCGAGCCCCCGTGAGCGCGTCAGGGTGGATCTTGTCGAAGAAAAAGCTCTTGCCTGCTAGGCCGTCTACATCATCGTGCCGAGGGTGCTCCACGGAGAAGCCCTCCTCGCCTGTAGGGGCGGGGCGGTGTTGCGATCGCAAATGGCAAACAAGTACATCTACGTGAGGATGCACTGAGTGGCTTGTACATAGCCAGCTCAGCTGCTGGATTTGCAAAACAACAAGGGCTGACCTCAGCTGGCTGAACCGCGCAACACCTTTGATCTGACAGCTCAGCAACTGCTGGTTTGTGCTTGGTAGGCCGTTCAGCACACATGCACACACACCTGTGACCATCCGATGGAATGATGAGCTCTTGAGTGACAAGGATGGCAGGTCATAGTACCAGGCAAATTCAATGAACTCGCGCTCCAGATTGGACCAAAACTTGCCAATGGGTGGCGCCATCCAGTTGAACGAGTGCATAAGGACCACAGCTGGGCGGTTGGGATAGCCCAGCAGCTTGCGCAGTAGCCGTTCGTAGGCGCGCCGATACTCGTTTGTAAACAGCGGCATAATGTGATGGATGTCATTGACTGTGTACTCCACAAGGACAAGATCCGTTGTCTTGGGCACGTGGATGTTCACGCATGCTGACTTTGTAAGCAACAGGCAAGGGCAACGTGTGAGTGCATTTGGTGAAGGGCTTGGCTGGAAGGGCACAAGGTCAGAAGGTTGCAGCCATTTGAACCTGAGGTTGCTAGTTCTTTGGTGGTTTACACAGGTTGAACCCACCATATACGAGCTGATTGTGCCTGGCACGGCACCATTGGTAGACTCAAGCTGGCCTGGAAAGGTATCGTTGATGAAGTTGAATAGGTACTCGGGCCAGCTGTGTCCATCACCCACGCCATGCAGGCCAGCAGTCACGCTCCCGCCAACTGTCGTCACATGCACCTTCTTGCCTTAAGGTGGACAGGCAAGCAGCCGGTGCAGCGTGAGAGGCGGGCGACCCTGGTTGTTGACTGACCGCAATCAGTCGATGCGATCCTTTGGCCTAGCCACCTGCCTGGGTGACCACATGCCTGTGCTGCCCTTCAGCACTCATTTCCTGCGCTGAAGGCAGTGCCCTAGAACAGCGCTGTTGCTCACCCCGCAGCAGCTTAGCAACCACTGCTTTGAGGCGCTTGCGTGAACCTAGGTAGCCAAGCCCGCGCTCCCGCTGCTCCTCTGTCAAAAGGTACTCATAGTTGGGCCCTCGGACATAGGGCGGGATGGCATGCAGATGCCGGCTGTTGGACTGCGGTTGCATGGAGGCACGGCAGTCATAACATGTTCCAGACAGCGCCTGCAGCAGCATGGATTGCCATGTGCTTTTCCTTGCAGGCTGTAACAGCACCTGTTGCGGTCCAGCCAACGTCGCAGCGCACCCACACAGCGCAAGAAGCAGCGTCAGAAAGCGCATTAAACGCATGTTGCGCTTACAATCAGCGAGCTGCTGGCAGAA
Organism: Chlamydomonas urium; assembly: GCA_039880955.1. Classification (NCBI taxonomy): domain Eukaryota; kingdom Viridiplantae; phylum Chlorophyta; class Chlorophyceae; order Chlamydomonadales; family Chlamydomonadaceae; genus Chlamydomonas; species Chlamydomonas urium. Next base: position 36,199 of record JAWZTI010000250.1, on the reverse strand, counting down.
TTTTGTGCATAAATTTTGTCACACAGCCCCCACACACAGAAAGGCTCAAGAGCCTCGGCCGCTCAACGGCGATGGCCTAACCAACTCAGGCATGTCTACATCGCATGTAAATCGTCATCTCTGATTTTATGATGTGACATGCTCCTTGGTTAAAGAAAAACCGGTGTACAAACTTTCAGCCTGCACGCAGCTGTGAGCAGTGATAAGTAGATGCAAACACCCATGACGTCGCTAACGAATCGCACGCCACCTGTGACACGTCCATGCCCATGTATACACGTCCTGCCCATCAGCTCACAGCACGCCAGCTAACAACCGCTACACGCATCTGCTCGGTGTGTGTACGCACGCAGGGTAGCCTGCTGCGCAAGTGGACAACTTGCAGTGCTGCAGCTGGCATACTGCACAATACACCCACTTGGCAGTGCATCAGCGGCCACCAGCTCTCCCGTTGAAAGGCTTGCCCATCGCGAAAACCAAGAACGCTAGCTAGTGCTGTTGCGGTTTTGCGCGCTGCCTGTGGAGGTGCGCAACACCCATACTGGCATGGACATGTGCCGCTGTAGCACCATCCGTAGCCGGTTTTGAACACTCAATCGTCTTTCGCAAGCGGTGAGGCAGATGCCAGCCGGTCAGGTGGAGCGAAGTGCCAATGAAGCAGCCATAACCAAGGTGCGCGTGCAGGTTGCCCATGAGCAAAGCATCTATTACAGGCATGCTTCTTACCAGCGAGGCATGCATGCATGCAGGCACGCCCTACGTCCAGACGTCCAGCATGGGGAGCTGGCCCAGCCACGCGTATCTCCATAACGCAGCAGCAACGGCAGGCGAAATGGACTCCAGTCCGGAGCAGCAGAGCCACATCAAAATCTTCCGCATCCTCGCCCCTAACGGCAGCGGTTTCACCCACAACTGCATCAACCGCAGCCACCGCTGCCAGCCCTTCCATAACAACCCAGACACAGGGTCAGGAGGGCACCAGGCGAAGCCAGATCCAAGCTGGCAATATCAGAGCTCAGGCGCTTGGTAACTCCGTCAGTGCATCAGGCAGCGTGAGCCTTGGACGTGTGCACAACCCTGCTGCTGCATCCACTGCCTCCCGACTGGAGCAGATGCGGCAGCTTGTCAAGGCTGCCGCGAAGCCAGCACAGCTCAGCTCAGCCCAGCCATCCGTGGCCACGAGTGTTACCAGAGCTGTAGCTCGCTCCCCCACAGTCTCCTTACAACCCACAAGAGCCGGCGCCGCACCATCCTGCTCACCTGTTACTCCAGGTGCTATCTCTGGCACATCATCAATGCAGAGGGCCGCAGCGCCAGCACCAGCACCAGCCACTGCACATGCACCGGCTACATCAACAACAGCTCAGCCCAGCCCAGGCATAACTGGAGCAGCGTTCAACAGCCGCACAGCTGCTGGCCGCATGGCACCAGTGGCGGCAGCCGATCCATCACCATCAGCAGCCCAGCCGTCAACTGTGCCACATGAACATTTTGGTACGTCAAGTTCAACTAAACGGTCAGTCAGTGCGCCTCATGACAGAGGAGGCTACCGTGCACTGCTGGACCGTCGACTCCCTGAGCCCACGTCGCCAGGCCAGACCAGGCCGCCTGCGCTAGCTGCCACCCCTGCAGGACCTTCTCGTGCCCGCACAGCGGCAGGAGCCGCACAGCGAGTGGGGGTCGGCATGCCAGGACAACAGCAGGGTCAGCGGCCGCCGCAACAACAACAACAGCTGCAAGAGCAGCATGTGCAGACACAGGGCTTGGTGGAAGAGAGCATGCTGGAGGATGACCTGCTGGAGCTGGCCACAAAGCTGCAGAGCATCTCCTTCCACCGACGCAGCACGCAACACAGCTGGAGGGATGCCGGTGGCGACGCAGCGATGCACAGTGTCTCGAGCGCCGCTGGCAGCCGGGACGCGTCAGCATGGAGGCGCCGCCGGCGCTCCAGCGGGGGCTCAGAGCATTCGGGCTACTCAGCCCTGACGATGCCCAGCGGCGGAGAGTTTTACTACCGCACGTCGGCCACCCCTGGCAGAGTATCACCTGCCAGGATGTCTCCCGGGCGTATGTCCTCAAGCAACCTGGACCTGATGGGGCCAGCTGGCGACAGGCGGTACCGATGGTACAACGTGCCGGAGGCGCTTCAGGTACGGCTCGGGGGATTCTGCACTGTGCGACGCTAAGCTGACAGCTCCACACAGCGGAAGGAAGCTTTGGTTCCACAGCAGCACAGACTTTGTAGGTGTGTTTGAGGACGTAATGTGGTTCCTCTGTCCACTGCTGGGCTCAGACGCTGCACCTGCAACATGTTTGCAGGACGATCAGCCCATGCAGAGGCGCGGCAGCGTGCGCCTGTGCTACGTTGATGATGGCACACTGCTTGGTGAAAGCCCCTTTGCGTCGCGCTCCGCCTTGCCTGGTGCCACGTGGCCGGCCCGCATATCCAGCCCCCACCTGCAGTACCTGCCATACTACAAGGCAAACGGCTGGAACTTGCCCACAGCCCCGTCTCAGCTCAGCAGTTCAGTTTCCAGGGACGCGTCGGATGCTCACAACCCCTTACTATACCAGGTGATTGCCAGTGCCCCAGATGTTGCCCAAAGTTTCGCTCTCAACGCCTGATCCTTCACAAAATGTCTCATAGCATCTTGGCTATCCCATATGTGTTGGTCTGTTGCTGCTTTCTTGCCTGTGGCTGCGCAGGAACATCGGGCCGGCTTGGCTGCTAAGCAAAGGGCTTCACCACGAGCGTCTGTGCAGGACCTTCCCCTTCCCAGCCGCCTGAGCAGCATGCTCAGCAGCGCTGCTGCAGCATTGTCTTGCGGCGTCGCAGATGCTGCCAACAACGACGCTCCGCCCGTGCGCTTGCCACGTGGCTCTGCCGCCACGCTGACGGACGGTTTGGCGACCCCTGCCACGAACATGCGCCGTCCCCGGGCTTCGCTGCTGGGCCGTGCCAGCAGCGCTTTCGCCAATACCCTTGACTCGCCCTTGAGCAGACCAGGATCAGGCCAGCTGCACTTGCGTGAGGCTTCGCCACTCAAGGCAGCCTCTCCCTCGCAAGGCCTGATTCAGGAAAGCGAGCTGGCTGCTATCGAAGCAGACCTGCAGCTTGTGGAGCGACTGCTGGCAGCGAGCCTGAATAAAGTTGATCCCATTATTCAAAGCAGCCTGCGCAGCCTAAGGAGCAGCCTGGACAACGTGCTGCGTGTTGCGATCGCAGCACAAGAAGACGACACGCGTTTCAACCTGATGCACACCTACCCACCGCGCAGCAGTGGTCTAACGCCGGCTACATATGAGCATTTACAACAGCTGGGGCAGCTGAGGGCATCCACTGCCCCGCCCGCGCTTCAGTCGGCGCCGCTGACATATGCATCTTCTCAGCCCCAGCAGCAGGCAGTGGTGCTGCAGACGGAGGCGTTGGCTGTTCAGGGACCTGCAGTGCTTGGGCACCAGCAGCATTCAGTACCGGGGGGCAGGGATGGTCAGCAGGCACGTGCCAGACAGTTACCCCAGCTGGGGCAGCAGCAAGAGCAGCAGCAGCAAGGCCTGCAAAACGCCGCCACCAGCGCAGTCATAGTGGAGAATCACAACGAGCAGGGCAGTGGCGCCCACATTCAGCAGGCTGCGGGACATGAGGCGCAGTCAGGGGCACAGGCAGAGGGTCAGCAGGGACAACGGCAGTCGGGGGCGCAGGCAGGTGTGCAGCACGAGCTGCATGAAGCCCACAGCCACATACCAACAGCACCGTCAGTGCCAGAGCCTGCCCCGAGCCATGTCCACCACATCAGTGCATCGCAGCCAGCTGTTGCAACTGCCTCGGTCAAGGCCTTGGCAGCCTCACGCATGCAGGGTTCCTATGCCAGCCGGCATCACAGGACCCGGGACTTGACGCCCCAGCGGCAAGCCCGACCCTCGCCTTCTAGCACCGCATTCCAAGGCGCTGGGAGGTCTTCGGTGAGCAGCAGGTGGCAAGGCGTGGAGGGGCATGCGCAGCGCTCTGCGTCAGCCCGCATTCCTGTCGCTGATGATGACAAGCACGAACAGCTGAGCCCGGTTCAGGGTCAGGGACCGCAGGCACCCCTGGGGGTCATGTTAGCCGCAGCTGTGAGTGAGCAGCCAAGTGCTGATTTTTCGCCCTGGGCAACTGAGGCACAGTTTGGCAGCCCATCGATTGGCAACAGAGGCCCGGTGCTTTCAGGCGTTTTGCTTCGCAGAAAGCCGCCACCGCACAAGCAAGACGTTTTACAGCAAGACCAGCTAGCTGCATTATCGAAGATTGACAGAGGCAGATTCTGGCAGGGCCCAAAGCAGGTGCAGCAGCAGGGGCAGGCGCTCAGCCAACAGCATGGTAGCGAGCAAGGGAAGCAGCTGGTGCAGGTGAATGCAATGAAGCAGGATCAAATGCCTGAACACGGGCAGGATTCAGTCCTCATGTCCAACGTTTCCAGCCCGGTCTCGTCGCCCTTCAGCACCTCTTTCACTCAGCAACAGCACCACCAACACCAACAGCAGCAGCTTGCGTACCAACCGTATGTTCACCATCACCAGCATGTGCTCCTAACGCAGCCAAAGGAGTCTGTGCCGCATCAACGCGACGTGCAGGCGCAGCCCGCCCCCCCTCCTCCTGAGGGGCACACGCCTCGCCAGGATGGCGCTATCAGCCATGGAATGACCCTGGAGCACGCACAGACAGCTCTTGATGTCCAATCACAACAAGCGCAGCATGATGTGCCAGGTGCCAGGCCAACTCCACAGCACAATCATGCAGCTGTGCAGCTTCCCCATTGGAAACTGCAGTCAGAGGTCATTTCAGCAGCATTGCCCGTCATGCAGGGAGTTGCAGCACATGTGCACGTGCTCGCCACTCGTGCACCAGCTCAAGCCCACACTGTTAACAGTGAGGCTGAGCAACCCGGGCTTGCCTCTGCTGGAACTGTGAACCCAACTTTGGCCAGCAGTGGCGGCCTGTTGCAACAGGAGCAGCACCATCACCACCATCACTTCACCCCTCCAGCAGAACAGGCGATGCCACCGCCGCAGTCACACCCGCTGGGCCACTGTCATCAGTTACAGCCGCAAGGTCAGGAGGCAGAACTGCTGGGCGAGTTTTTGAAAGCCCTCCAGCCCAGCAGTGGCAACCTTTACCAAAGCATCAAACCCACCCAGTCCCCTCGCAATACTCGAGGACACTCCACCAACAACCTTCAACCCAGCAACAGCAGCCTGCAGCTGAGCAGCAGCCTCTATTCCAGCAGTGACACCCTGCATATCTCCCATCACAGCCACGCTCTGTACAACATCACCGTCCAGCCCCGCAGCAGCAGCCCGCCAACTGGGCCAACACACACATGGCTGCGTGGGCCTGAGGAGCCACACATTCCAGGGCTACCACCGCTTGAGCAGGTACTGCAGCATGCGGGACTGAACCTGCTTGGCGTGACCTTGAGGGCAAGTTCACCAGACGCTGCTGTGCCAAGCAGAAAGGGCGCGTCAGGGCCGGCACTTCCACAAGCACCTGGAGGCTCAGATCAGTCGATCATTTTCCAAGCAGCGTCGGCTTATGACAGTGGCGGAGGTAGCGCAGTGGCTGTGACAGGTACCGACAACCACCAGCAGGCGCAAAGACAGCAGGGACAAGTATCAGCGTCAGGGTCTGAGGCGTTGCACACTGTGAAGGGCGTTAACCCTCAGCGTTACTCATGGTCATCTGTTCCCCACACACTGCCCGAGGATGGCAGTGGAGCTCTTGCTGACGTGGAAGTGCAGCAGGCACTCATTTCGTCTGGCTGTGCTGGCACTGGGCCAGACAGAGGGCATGGTGCTACTTCCAGCATCCATGCAAGTGAAGACGGCGGTCAGACCTGCAGCCTGAAGTCACCGCCAGCAGCGCACGCTCAGCAGCAGCTGTCTAACCCTTCGTTCACGAGCGCGGCATCGCCGACAAGCGCCTACACTCCCATGAATCGCCGCCTGGCTATGGCGGCAGCTGATCTGCTGTGCGTGGCAGTAGCTGGTGCTGCGGGTGGCTGCATTGGGCATGCATGCTTGGATCGCCGCAGCCGGTGCGGCAGCACACCTGTGCCATGCAGGCGCCGCCGTTAACTGACGTGTTGTATGCGCCATTTTTAGAGAACGAAGCACAAGTTGCCAATTTTCTACAAAGCATTGCGATTGCCGCCCGCTTCCCAAGCTCTGCCAACATGCAAAATGGTTCAGCAGGCGCCCGCCTTGCGCCCGCCTTGTCGTGGTGTGGGCGTGCCCTCAAGTACTAGGCGCTTTGCGCAGCTGCAGCTTACAGCAACAAGATGTCGGCCTTCGCAGCACACATCCTCACGGCGCCTTCACCCCGTTCACCGAGGGCGCCCGGTGCGGTGCTGCCAAGCGTAGACCGCAGCCCGTCTTTCGCCTCTCCAGCACGGCGCGGCCAATGGCGAAGGAGCTATGCATTGCCACGAGGCGCTATTAAGCATCTGATGCTGGCTCTGCTGGCGACGGGTGTGCTAGGACTATTGCTTTTCTCCATGCGCAAGGAGAGCAGCGCCCAACAACTCAGCGACGTCGATTTTGCGAACATCGGCATGCGCACATGGAAGGAGAAGGACGCCTTCAAGGTTTCAGCGATGCAGCAGCAGGTGAGGCATGGCAGTGTGCTTGCTGGGACTGCGGTGACATGCATGCCAGTCCTCCACCCTGCCGTCCACTTACCCATCGCTCCCTGCATGCCGCTGTGCCAGTTGACAAAACGAGACCAGGAGCTGAACGCGCTTCAGGCGGCTATGAGGCAGCAGCTGACCACACGCGAGAGAATCATGGGCAACATACACGCCCAGGAGGCGCTCATCACCATGCTGCAGCAGCGGGTGGAAGCTGAGAAGGCGGAAAAGCAGCGTGCTGTTTACTCCCTGGGAATGATGGCACAACAGGTGGACGGGTGCCAGCACTCTGCTCAGAAGGCAACAGAAGCGCTGTCCGAGTGCCAGCAGGGTCGCAGCCACTAGGTAGAAAGAGCAGTCACTATCATACTGCAGGCACATCAACAGAACTATCACAATCAAGACCATGTGCCTTCCTACCCATTCCTGGACATCATCTGCGCATTCTTATCTAATGATTTCTCCTGCATTCTCAACATTCTTATCCTGACCACCAGTTTTGCATCTACGCCATGCCTCATTTGACATAAGCTGTAATTACCATCAAGGAACGAGTCAAACTGCTGGTGGCGCTTTCCACGTTGCATCCTTCCACTACACTTCGACAAGCGGTGTTTTGTCCTGCCACGCGACTGACAGTCAACAATCGCTCTCGCTCCAGCTCCAGCCCGCCCTTTTGCGCAAGCACCATGGTCGTGCCTGCGTTTCATGGCCCACCCTTGGTCGTGCCTGAGTTGGTGTTCGCCAAGCACTTATTCGATGTGCACCTGCGCCTGGACGAGCCCATGGTGCGGCCGCCGCCCGAGCTGAGTCCCTTGCTTGCGGCTTGTGCCGTCTGCGACGCGGCCATTGAGCGAGTCCTGCTGGTTCCTGGTGCCAATTTCGACACAAGTTTGTTGCACGATGTGGAGGCCCGCTGCCAGCAGGTTGCACCGGGCCAAGCCATGCAGGTATGCGATGTGACCACGCAAAAGCACATAGGGCAGGCTGTTGCCCTGTTGCAGGTGTGACCGTTTGCATGCCCTTTGCCATGCAGGATGTGTTGGAAGAGCTGGGCATCCTCAGCACATTCCCATACTTGAGACAGGGCCTCCGTGGGGAAGACCTGTGGCCAGTTTCCAGCAGTCAAGGTGAGGTCCGGTGAACTGACATTTACTCACTCAGCTAAATTGCACCAGGAGGACACCCATAGCTAAACCTGTGGCGTGCAGCTGAACTGTAGCTGTTGCCGACTCTTGTGTGCTGCTCTCAGGGTCAACTTATCTGGCATACATCAGTCAGTTGAACCAAGTGGTGATGATGAGCACACAGCTGTACCATGACGCATGCGTACCTCAGCACCACAAGTATGTCGCACACCAGGCGGCGCTTCTATATGTAAGTAATGTACTTGAAGTACACATACCAGTCGCTCACCACGCAAAGTGTTTCGGTTTCTGAACCAGAAAGCTGGCTGTGTTGACACCTGCATGCCTGCACAATTGGCCCACGGTGTGCACAGCAAAGCTTGAACCAGCTGCAAGGCGAGACCAAGCCCATCCGCCGGCTTATAGAGGCGCGTTTTGATACTATCAAACAACTCACCGAGTCCAAGAATCCGTCACTCGACATTGAGCTTTCACACTGGTGCGATACGAATCTGGAATTAGCCAGCTCTGTGCATGTCACACATGCCAACAGCTGACAACCTTCCGCGCGATTGATGCTTTCAGGCTGCAAGAGGTGACCTGGACGTGTCGAGAGGAGGTCAAGAGCTTTCCCAGGTACATGCACAAGCGAATGCAGCCTGTGGTTGGGTTGATGCGCACAGGTGGACGAAGATGATGCGAGCTGTTGAAAATCATTCCAGCGCAGCGCGTCAGCCAACAGGGCCCTTAGCTGTCTTGTCAATTACAGTGTCCAGCCTTCACAATAGAGAATGCTGCGCATCGTGGCCCCCTGAATCAGCGTGATAAGCGGCCGCGGTGCATGCAAGTCTCAACATGCTTGTTTCTTGAAAATTTTTGCAAAATCTTAGGAATCGCTGGATGCACATGGATGTGTTGAACCCGTTTCTTACGGATATGAATTTTGGGTGAACATCCATGCACCTGTTAGGGTGCGGCACATTCTGCAGGACCAACTGCAAGTTGGCATGCTTGTAGGGCGGCTAGAGCGCTTGTGAGCTGATCCAAACAAGTACGTGCAGTGTGCTTTGCAAAGCCGTTGAATGACCCTTGGCATTCCAACTGCGCAATGCGAATGGTCAGGAAAAAAGCTGTAGCCCCTGGCCCTTGCGTCAGCTTGAACGCAGCAGTGGGTGCTGATCCTGATTCGGCTGGCGTGAAAGCAATGACACATCATCCATGTTGCTCAGGCGGACCTCAGGCGGTGACAGATGCAGGTAGGTGTGTGAACGTTGTACCTTGCGCACTTCCAACCAGACAGCAGCGCCTATTGTAGCACAGCCCAGCAAGATGACCGCTGCATACCAGCCCACTAGTGGTATGCCATAAGACTCGTGGAACAACTGTTTTGCAGGTAAGACGGGGCATGGGCGTATGTTGTTTGCGTCTCAAACATGTCACTATGCAGCGGCCACCTGCAGTGTCCATCAGCTGCCTTGAGGCAAGTACCTGTGCCATGCCTTGACGTCACACCCGTGCGCAGCATCTCACCTGCACACCCAGAAGAATGTTGACAGGCGCAAGAAGCACCGCGACTCGCCCTGTGTACCAATGCTGCAGGTTCCACCACCTGCACATGCACACAGTGCAATGCAAGCCGTTGAGTGCAAGTCGAGTGCATCATAATGGAGGCTGTCCTGAGCATCGCACGAAGTGCTGCCTGCGTTTGCATTTGAGCTGCACTCACTTGCGGATTCTAGCGTCAGGCTTGGGTCTCACGAACGCAAGCAGCAGCTGCGCGCCCGCTGCGAAGGCCAGCGTGACCCCGATTACAGTGTGAGCCTGCAAGAAAGTAGCAGACCGCGCAACCCAATTTCAAGGTACAGCCACTGCGGTCACCACTTGCTGTGCATTCCAGATGCAGCTGGAGTTGGCACAGCAAGCTGCCTGCTTGCGTGTTGAAGTGCAGACTGTCAGTAAGAACGCCACGCCGCTGCACCCACGCCTGTCTTGCTGTGCACCAGGATGCAGCTTGTTCTGTCTCAACATGATCACTGACACACAGACACGCACTCACGCTGTGCACAGTGCTCGATGTGCCATTCCTTTGCCCACCAAAGGCCACATATGGCAGCAGGAAGGCAACTCCAAAGAGCAACAGGCCTCCAAGCTGGAGGCCCCTGTGCCACAAGAACCAAGTGGCAGTCTTGGGCAGGCTGGCCTCAGGGAACAGCCAGCGGTGACGGGCGGCCATAATGCCTGGTCGCATGTAGCAGGAAACGAGCACACAGAGGGTTGGAGCCGTACGGTGCAAGGAATGGGTCAGCGTATACCTGCAGGCAAGTGAGTTCAGTGCATTTCAAGCATCGCTTTGAGCAGCACCCTAGCCAGCTCGAAACGTGCACATGTGTAAACGATGCATCCTGCACTTGCAACGACAGGCAGCAAAGCAGCGGAGGCATGGGCAAAAGCCACTGCCCTGTTCCAAAGGAAACAACAGGCAGGCCATGGCCGCCCGTCCCATTCCGACCCATGGCGCTCACCGACAGGCAGCAAAACCAGCCAAGCAAGCACCATCATCACGGCATGTGCCACCACCGCTGGCTGAGCACCAGCCAAGCTCACGTGCTTCACCACCTGACCGCCCTCCTGCGCCTGCGCCATGAGCTGCACCATGACGCTGCATAAGTAGCTGTTGTCCATCCTGTGTTGCACCATGCCAGGCGTGTCCGATGCGGCAAAGTTCATACCCACTGCGTTGACCAGGGACAAGCTTTCCCCCCCTGCACTGACTGCTGCAAAGGGACGCGACATGCACGCTGTAAGTCCCTGGCCTGCAGGTGCTACAGTGGAACTGTTTTGAAGGCGGACGCTGCTTTCTGGAACCCATTTGCTGTAACTCTGCAAGCAGGCGAGCAGGTGCCAGCAGACAGGCAGCAAGTGATGAAGCACGCAGCAGCAGCTCAAGCTGCCGTTTGTCCGCTCCATGCTATGCTTGCATCTCAGCAGCACCCACCAGCAATTGGTAAGCCTGTACATCACCATCCGCCATGCCGATTATAGCATCAGCTGGTGACATAGACCCCGGCCGCCGTGGCAGCGACAGTGCAACATATCTGCGATGCAATTCAGCGGTACAAAATAATGCGTGGGCAACAGTGTCATGAAATCGTTCAGCTGCGGTGCAAACATGTTGCTTGCGTCTCACCCTTGAATATCGGTCACAAGAGCAAAGTGGATCATGTCCGTTTCCGCATCAAAGGTCAGGCTGCTGCTGTTAGAGACCATTCTGCAGGACGTGTTAGGAGGTGGCCCACCCAGGGTCCAGTGGAGGGCGATGGATGGGCATACCTGCATCACAGCTGTTGCTAGTCATACCTTGGTTGAGCTGCACAGTTCAGTGTGCTGCTAGCCTTGTACCTTGCGCCTCACCTGCAGGTAGCAGCCATAACCCAGGCTGCTGATGCCGCAGACCGCCGTCTGCTGTTGCAGTGATCTGCGCAGGCAATGTTGTTGAATGGGCTTCAGCGGAGAAGCGCTGTCAATGAGAGTGCGCTGTGCTTGGACGCGCCTGAAGTGCCAGCCGCTGCAAGCACGCAGCTGCAGGAGGCCCGCGAGCAGAAGAACGGCGCCCAACTCTTTCATATTGAAGGTGGAAAGGAGCACGCACGCCATGAGTTCAGTGCATTAAATAGCAGAAGCTTCCCTGGAAGTCGGCGTCAAGAAGGTGCCCAGCGGTCAATCCACACTTGTGTGTTCAAGGAAAAACCAGTGGTGGCTTTCTAAGCCTCAAGCCCCTGTGACTCGTTGCCATGCGGAAGCAAGCGATGCGGATACGATTGACCAGGCCTGACGACCCACTGCTTCACCTCAGGTGTTGCTAGCCAGCCATGCGCGCGGCAGCTGGGCCATGGCGGACGACGAAGATGTCAGCGAGATAGAGGTCAGCGACGACGATGAGTCGCCCAACAAACACGCAGCAACAGCAACACGGCACCCCGCCCGCCCCCCGAGCGCGCACCACGGCAGCAGTGGCAGCACATATGGCAAGGCTGGGTCTGCAGACGGTGGCTCTCGCTCGCAGGACAGGCGCAATGGCAGGCACCAGGGCCACAATGCAGCTGGCAGGGTAGACGAGACGCTGTATGAGGACGATGAGGAAGGCCATGCTGCAGAGGACGGCTATCAGGTTGCAGGGGATGAGGCATACGATGACTTTGAAGATGAAGAAGAAGGGCATGATGGGCAGGCAGGCGACAGGTTCGATGAGGAGGCCCTGGATTACTTCTACTCACGCAAGCGGGCAGGCCAGGCCCCAAAGACGTGGCTGGAGGTCGATGAGGGCGAGATAAGGGAGGTGAGTGGTGCAGGCGGCAAGCAGCAGGCCAACTTCTGGGTGCTGCTGCAGCACGCAACAGGTACAGGGAATTGCCATGAACCATAGGCAAGCCCAAAATGGCCGCCTTCCGCATTGCGATGTCGATGTCCTTCAGCCATGCGCTTCTTGGTGCCACAGGTGGCGGACAACCTGCTGCAGAACATCAACCGCGCTTACCAGAGCGAGAATGTGCTTCAGCAGATCTTCGCCTCGTCCTTGGCAGCCAGTGGGCAGGAGCTGATGGACCCTCTGGGTGGTGGAGCCATTGACCCACTTACTGTGAAACTGGTAGGTAGCCTTGGGTTCAACTGTATTGAATCACAGAGTGGTTTTACAACGATGGTTCGATGTTTGCCAGTTGAAAAGCAAACCGCAGTCGTCAGCCTGCCCTACTCAGGATCCAGCAGTTGCGCAAGGGCATCAGCAGCAAACTTTCAGCCCTCACCAGTATGGTCCCTCACTGGGTGTCACCAACCCCTGACGTTCACTGCTCCTGCTGCTGCACCAATTTCCGCCGCCTGCAGACGAGTGCTCAGCACGGGCCCGTGGACAACCAGCCTGTGGTAAGCACGAGCGGTGCTAGCTCTGGGCCTGAGCAAGGATGCAGGTTGAGATGCCTATGCCTACTGCTGCTCACAGATGCATGCTTGTCACTTGTGAAGAAGTGCTGGGTCGGCACAGCATGTGTTCAAGTGCCGATTGTGGTACATTAGCGCAACAGCAACCTGAGGCTTTGTGCGCTCACACTACCCCGCTGTTACTGCAACCCTGCAGGTTAACAACAAGTGGCACCGCGGTAAGCGTGCCGCCAAGCAGGCCAGCGAGGGCGGCGATGAGGGCGCCGGGGAGCAGGGCGTGTCATCCATGTCGGCACTGCCGCCTGAGGTGTCCCCCTCCCATGAGGACTTCAACCCCGAACTGTACCTGGCGACCTTCCATGCCGTGAGTTTGGTCTCAGGAGTCAGCCATGCTGCTTTCCAGACCGTTGCTTGTTCGGAGCATTGCTTGTACCTGATACCTAGCACTGCCAGCACACTCCTCTGCGTACTCTGTGCTTCGTGTACCTGAACATGACACTGATCACAGAACACTGCATCAGGGTATGCCCTCTGCCCAGACCTTGCAGGTGCATGTGTGCGCTGCTGACAGTTTGCGTTTCTGTGTTACACATGCACATGCCCTTTGCGCCAAACAGGACACTAGTCTGAAGGAGCTGCGTCAGGGCATGAAGCACTTGGAGGCAGAGGTGTCGGAGCGCACGGGGCAGCACAAGGAGCTTATCAAACGGAATTTTGAGCGCTTCATCAGGTTTGTGTGGACCTTGGGTCGAGACCAGTTCGGAGGGATTGAGAGGAGCAAGCGGGGCCAGCAAGAGGTAGGCAGAAAGAGGGAAGTTGACGGTGTTACATGTGTTTAGCACTGTTGCAAGGGGACTCAATAAGAGAAACGCAAAGGGCTGCCCCCTTGGTAAGCAGGACTGGTGCTGCTGATGTCATGTGTCTTGCACTTGCATGATACCAAGAGCAAGTGCAAAATAGGGGCCGTTTGCACAAAGCAACTTTCGTTGCAGGGTGGCTACCTCTTTGCACCGCACTTGTCATGTGGCAGTATGTTTGCGCGACGTTGCTTTTGCCGGCCCCATCCCTTTGGATCTTGCAGTTGCAAGGGTACCATTGACGACATCTACCTGAAGCTCAATCGCATTCAGAGTGCCGACCACATGGGCAGCACCCAGCTGCTGCAGGACGCCGTCGAGAAGGTGGGAGCAGCCTGCAAAGCTGCAACTGGTGCAGACAGAAGCACAGGGCTTAAAATGACGGGGTGTAAGGCGGCTTGCAGAAGCGCGTGCTGTGATGGGAACCCATGTGCAGCGCTTTCGAAAGTGTTGCTTGCATTCGGTCACATGTGAACACTGATATCTTGCCTTATGCACAAAGCTGCGACGTTCTGGGTGATGTTACAAACCCTCTCCTGTTATGCCGCTGCCGCATTCTTTTCCTGACACTCACCTATAGGTCCAGGAGACGGCTCAGAACACTTTTGGTGATGTCCTGCAGCGAGCTGCCAAGGCGGACCGTGTGCGCTCCGTCAGCACGTTGCTGCGCCGCTTCAACAACCTGTTTGGCATGCCAAGCCGCATCCGCAGCCTAGCAGCAGAGGGCGAACTTGAGCAGGTGTGTGTCGGGGCGGAAGGGTTGTGAGCAAGGCAGAGCCAAGCTGTAGGTTGTGGGATTTGGAAGGAAACGGAAAGATGCACCATATGGTAGCACAGCTTGAACCTTTTGAACGCTGATTCTGTCGCTGTTGCAGATTGTGCGTGAGTACCGCAGGGCCAACGCCCTCATTATGCCTTCAGCCAATACACCCAACGTGTGGATCAGCCTGTACCGCGAGATCGAGAAGGTGGGTGGATGTGGGAGCAGCACACAGATTGGGGATGCCACAAGGCGCAAAAGCGGCAGCAACGACAGAAGCAGCAGCAGCGCGGCAGCTCATGTTTGCACTGTGCTGGTCTGGCATCTGGCGACCAGTTGCACCGGCAGTTTGCAGTCAGCTTTGAACGAATACCTCTGGTTTTCTTTTCATAATCAGCACACCTACCTTGCCTTCCACGTGCCCTTCTCATGTACTAACTCAATGCTGCCTACGCAACCAAATCCTGCCATCCTGCCCACAGTCTGTGGTGGCGGTGTACAGTCAGGCCCAGCGTCAGCTCCAGTCGCTGACCACCCCTGTGGGTGAGGTACCCGTGCTGATTGTGGCCCTGGCTGAGCTAGCAGCACAGAACCTACCTGGAACCCGTGAGGATGATCCCATGAAGCTGTACCTGAAGTGTGTCAAAGAGCATCTCACTCAGCACCTAGAGGTGAGCACCAGACCTTTACCCACTTTCTTGAGGCAGCTTTGGAACCGCTGTTTGGCAGTGCGTTGTTTCCAATAGACAGTGGTTTAGTCCACCTTGCGACCGGGCCCTCTTTTGTTTGGTATTGTGCTAGGACTGCCTGCAAGCAGATGATGACGCCCTGCGCACCAACTCAACCCCACCCACCGCTGCATCCAGGCATGCGACGTGGCGCTTGACAATGAGCTGAACGAGCTGTCTGTTGCAAGCCGCAAGCTGCACCGCCAGAGCACCTTTGCCACTTCCTTCTCAGTTGCAGCGGCAGCGACCTCAGCAGCAGCAGCAGCAGCCCAGGCCGCCCCTGCGAGTGCCGCTGCGTCCCTGAGGGATCTCTTGGATGAGATGGACCGAGGGGTGGCGGAACCTGAGGAGGGTGAGGAGGGGGACGGTGTCGCGTCCAGCTCAAATCGGCAGCTGCTGCTGTGGCAGGGGCCGCCGGACTGGGTGCCGAAGGACCGGGACAAGGATGGTTCGCTATCGCCACACCTGGCGGAGGCCATGGCGGCACGCGTGGCAGCGGCGGCGGCAGCAGCAGCGGCAGCGGCTTGTTGTGGCCCCGTGCCAGGGCCTAGCGCGGGCATGCTGGCGCTGGGGGACAAAGTGGTGAGGGTGTCAGGGGTCGGAGACCCGGGCGGCGCACCAGCGACGGCTGGGCTGAGCGAAGCGGCCGCGTCGGCTCAGGGCGCGGGGCTGGGGTCGGCACTGCTGGCCGCTGTGGCGCCGCGCTTCACGCCTGTGCAGTTCGCGTGGGTGCGCTGCATGGCGCGCATGTCAGCGGAGCTGTGCCATGCGCTGCCTGCTGTCTGGTCCGTCTGCACCAGCCCGCGGCTGACGCAGTCCAAAGCTGACCTGTCGGGCGCGAGCCGCAAGAGCATCGAGCGCGCGGCGGCGCTGGGGCGCGATCTAGTGTCCAAGGCGGTGGCTGCCCTGGTGGAGCGTGCGGAGGACGCACTGCAGGAGCTGTCGCACGCGGGGCCGATGCAGCCGTGCATGGAGCTGGTCATGGTGGTGAGTCTTTGTGGAACAAGACGCTGCACGCCTGTTTGTACCTTAGACAATGGCGTTGCAGTCGGTGCTCAATCAAGCTACTTGCAGACATGTGCCGGCGTGACACCCCCCATCACCTGCAGTTCGGATACCAACAGCAACTGACATTGTTTTGTGCGCGTCCTGCTGTCGCGCTCAGGACTTGGCACACACCTGGCACGTGCTGCATGATGCCGGCTGCCCCGATGACTGCATCCAGCCCCTGACCGGCTGCCTGCTCAAGGGCCTGGGACTGTACACACGCAGCCTGGCCGCGCTGCTGCGGCACGGGCCACAGGCGCTCCTCAGGGAGGAGGAGTGGATGGTGGGAGCGCCAACGCGCGACAGCCTGGCCACCACCCAGCTGCCTGGCAGGCTGCAGGTCAGATGCAACAGTTCTGTATGCAGCATGTGCCACGGCAGCCTGCTTTGCAGGCGGTGGATGGTTTCTGCACCCTCACAGGGAGTCACCCTGCGTTGCCTGCCAATTCACTCGGCCCTAACCTGCGCCTGCCCGCCCTAACTCTCCCCTGCATGACGTCAAACAGGCGCTCGTGGCCGTGTGCATGCGCAGCTACAGCAGCATGCTGCAGGTGACAACCTCTGTTGCAGAGCCGACACCAGACGTGACATGGGTCCCGCTGCAGCGCGGCGTCTTTGCGGCGGTGCACACCTACTGCATGTGCGCCCTGCAGCTGGCCGAGGAGCTGGGTGGAGCGGGGCCGAGCGACGGCAGTGTGCTGTCGCACAGGCGCGGCAGGTGAGTGCGACACCAGCAGGAAATGGGAAATGTGGACACGGGGCAGGCTGCGAGGGGAATGGCACTGACTGAGCTGGGCCGTTCGTATCACACCACACTGGGCGGCAGCGCAAGTGCGTCACCAAGGCTCGACTGACCATGGAGGCGTGGTAATAGAGCACACGCACAGTGCACTACAGTGCTTGGTGCTTACTAGCGCACAGCAAACGCCCCGAACTGCAATTGGGGTTGTCCTTGTGCCGTGCGCAGGCTTGGCCAGAAGCGTGGCAGCGGGCGCGCCGTCCCTGCCAAAGCCAACGGCGTCGCCGACGACGACGACGATAACGGACTCGACACTGCCGACAAGGTGCAGGACGACGGTATGGACGGGGCCGGCAGCCGGCAGGCGTCATTGCCGCTTGCGAACGGCAGCGGGCGACTGGCCGGCCAAGAGAGCGGCACGGCGCTGTCGTTGGATTCTGCAGGGGACGGCGGCGGCACTGCGCCGCATACTGCGCTGCAACAGCAGTGTGGGGCGGAGAAGCTGCTGGCCTGCATGAGCAATGCCATCGCGCTGCGCACCAGGGTTGTGCCGCTGTTGGCAGACCTGCATCGCCACCTTCTCACGGGTGAGTGCACACACCCATTATGCTGCCCCATACAGCGAGCCGCTCTCACTCAAAAGTGTTACTCCTTGAGATGAAGACGACAAGCACGAGAGGGAAGGGACTGTTGCGTAGCAAGAATTTGTTGCAGCGCCCACCCACCAGCTGTCAATCACAGCTGGCGCAACAGCTAGGACCCTGATCTACCTAATCCTCCAGGGTCACATCGATGTACCACTCCCCTTCGCCAGGCATCGCACCGCCCTGTTCCCCCCCTTGCCTGTAAGGCGATGATCCCAAGTACTGCTCCTTGAAACTCCAAGGTCTGGCGTGAGGTGAAACAAGGCTCACAGCGTCTGCAGCAAACCCTCAGCAACCCTCCGTGCCTCCGCTCCTCACAAACCCTGCCTGCCACCCTCACCCCTCCATCCCCCCCAGGTCCGCCTGAAGGGCAGGGCTCCAGGCCGCTGCAGCAGCGACTCAAGGCGTCAGGCACTGAGCTCAAGCAGCTGGTCAGCTCCCTGCTGGCTGTGTACCTGAGGCTGAAGCAGGGGGAGCTGGCGGCAGCACTGCAGCTGTACCTGGCAAGGTGGGCTGCATACGTAGGGGTGTGCAGGGGGCAAGGTTGATGGCAGGCGAGAGGGTGCAGAAAAGCAACAACAAAGGAGGCGGAGAGCAAGATGCGAGGCAGATGCAAGGGGAGTACAGTTTGCTTATTGAGCGGGAGGCCATTGCAGGAAGGACAGGACGTGGTTGTGGGATGTCAAGTGCCACATGCCTTGTCAAACTTGCTCTGTGCTGCCCTGCCTCCCAATCCCAGGTGCTCACTGGCACAACTCCTTGCAACTCTGGCTGGCGCAGTGCTTGAATGCCACCCCACCCACCCACACACACACACACACACATGCAGCCGAACGTTTGTTTACGCGGGCTCAGTGCTGAAATGTAAAATCTACACACACACACACTCACGCCTGCCGCTGAAGCACACAAACACACCTGCCAATCGCTCTGCCCTTCTCCACCCACAGGCCAGCTGCTCCCGGCACCACCGCAGCCAGCACCGCCGCCCCCTCGCGAGCGGCACTGCCTCAGCGCGCACCTTCAGGACCCGGTGGTCCGTCGGCGCCTCAGCTGTCGGGCATGAGCAGCGGGCTGCGCCATGTCATGTCCTGCCTGTACAGCACCTACACACAGGTTTACGCCAACGCGCCGCTCATGCTGCAGCCCGTCATGGCGGCTGTGTCAGGGCACCTGTTTGCAATGCTTGTCGACAGGTGGGTGCCTGGGCGGTCGGGTATGCCTTGGGTCAAGGAGAGGACGGGAGTCGTGTTAGCTGCGAGAGGACAGGTCACCTTTGCTGAGGGTGGTGCAGGTGGGTGCCCTAGATGGCTGAATCTCAGCTACGGGTGGGTCAGGTGGACCACACAAGGGACAGGCAAACCCAAGCAACTCTGCCATGTACCACCCTTCCTCCTTGTGTCAGCCATACCGCACCCTTCGCACGTCTCACGCATGCATCGCTGCCACCCTGCCTCACCTAGACACACCCCAATCTACTCCCCTGAAGGTACAGCAGCATGGACTCGCAAGCCACTGATGTGGACCAGCTGCTCCAGCTGGTCTTGGACCTGGCTTATGTGGAGAGGGCGCTGGGCCACGCGATGGGTCAGGGCACTGCCGTGGCCGATGCACAGGCGGCTTACGAGACCCTTGGAGGGCTCATGCTCGAGGTGAGGCGGGTACCGGCAGTACTGGGGAGGGATGATTGGGTGACTGGCAGTGGTGAGCTGAGGTTTGAGAGAGCGACTACAGGTGTTGCCAGGCACCTGCCCTACTCACTGCTGTCCCGGCCCTAATCTCCCATCCTCCCCACACAGGCAATGACTCAGAAGGGCTTTCGGCCCCACTCCGCAATGGCCCGAGTGCTGGCCGGCGCCAACAATGTGCAGCAGGTGGTGTCGCGGGCGCACTCGATGCTGCGGGACGTTGTGCGCAGTCTGGTCCAGCGGCACGCGGTCAACATCAAGTGTTTTGAATGAAACCTGCGGTAAAGCCGCAAGACGAGCAACCCGGCCCTGCGTGGCTTGGATTAACTCAAGCATACGGCACCTTGTTTTGACAGGCATTGTGCTGCCTGGACTCCCTGTTCATTGCCCTTTGTACATGCATGCGGAAACGCAATGGCCAGCAGCTGTTTTGCTGCTCATCTGCATTGCACCCGAACCTTACTCCCACCCCATTCTTTGTTCAAGATCGTTTCTGTCGGACACCATAGGTGATGTCATGCATCTCCAGCTTATGCGCACCCTCCACCGCACCACTCTCTCACATCAAGAAAGCATCAACAAACATTTCGATGTGTGCCATACAAGCAACGCACAGGCCACTTTCAAGGGCGAGTGAGAGCACAAATGCAAAGTGAGGCGGTTAGTCGCTGCTGACAAGCAGCAGGCATAAGAAGGAGCTGAGCTTCATGTGTAACAACCTGTTGGCGTTGCAACGCCTGGTTGCATAGTCCAAGGTCATAGGTCGAACATGGCCAGCGTCTACTTGCCATAGGCCAGCGTCCAGGCCAGCACACCCTCTAAGATGCGCAGGGGCAGCAGCAGGATGTTGAGGGGGAACGGGATGCCAAAAAAGCGTGACAGCTGGTACCAGAAACCAAATACGCCCAGGGAGGTCACCAGGGCAGGGTAGGCCTCGTGTGAGGGCGACAGCTGCAGTGGCAGCGACACGTTTCTGGTGGCCAGCAGGGCAAAGACTCCTCGCAGCAGGATGTCGCTGCCTCGCATAGCGCTGTGCATGGCGCTGCAGATGGGTGGAAGGGCAAGGTGGCGAGGGTGTGAGGGTATGAGCGCAACAGCAGGCACTGTGCATTGCAAGCTGCTCGCAAGGTGCAAGGGGCTGGGCTAAGAGGGAGGGCGCAAGGAGTGAGGGTATGGGGAGCAAGCTCTCTGCACGGCGCCGTGCATGGTGTTGTGCAAAGGTCAGGTGATAACAGGCGCAGGCAGCAGGGCTGGGCGGGAAACACCGCCAGCAAGCGCGTGGAGTTGCGATGTGAGAGCTACGCGGGGGACAGAGGAGAAAAATAGAATTGGTCCAAACAGCTCTTTGCAGTTGCTTGCAACCGACCATTAGCCACCACCACACACATTTCCGCTAGTGCAAGCTTGCTGCGTGCTGGCTGTGGGGCCCCTACTCAGGGAAGCCTCTGCGGCAAAAGCTTCCCGCCTTGGAGGTGCCCTTGGCGCCCTTAATGTTGTAAACCTTCCTGGGTACCCTTGCCGGTGAGTGCCTTGTCAGCGCTCACCTGATGACCCATTGGCACCACCAGGCGATGCTGATGGCAACGCTGCGGCACAGCCACTCAATGATGGTTGGGATCCACTGCGCGAAGCACGAAGCATAGGTTCGTGTCTCAGCAGGGTAGGTATTCACCACGGTGACGTAAGCAACACAGCGCAGCAGGTGTTCGCAAATGCAGGCATTGTTTGCTGTCCTGGCAGCCACTGTGACCCGGCTGGTGCCCAGTCCCAACTTGCAGGCAGAGGTTTCGTTCACTGCATGCATGCAGGTGAGCCATATGCTCTGTGAGGCTGTGTTCGCTGTTTCGAGCTCTCTCAAGCACACCTTGTGGAACTCCTTGGGGACGATGTGCAGCAGCGTCGGCTTCAGGACTGCGCAGCACAGCACCGCCACATGCACACACGTGAGTACGACAACAATGGCTACCCCCTTGCCGTTTCCATCCCATTCCATCCATCAGTGTGGCGCCAAAATGCTTCCTCACACTTGTCAGCGGACTTGTTGAAGATGTCGCCCAGAGAGGTGCCCAGTGCAATGCTCTGGGCAAACTGGTTGCGCAGCACAGCAATGACAGCGGCGGTGCCTGCGGCAGCAATGAGCAGTGCGGCAGTACTGCCGATGAAGTATGCAAGTACAGGGACACACACTGCTGCACCGAGTCCCATGCGCCGAGACCCAAATCAAATTGCTCAAACACCCAAGTCAGAAACAGATGTCGACATGGTGTGGCGTAGCTCAAAGCGCACAGGCACCAGCCGCCCTTACCTGCCGTGATTCCTGCGACGCCCTCGTTGAGCCTGGCGGGGTCTGTGACGCGGAAGAACAGCGCCACCTTGCGGGTCAGCAGCTGCGCAGCACGGAGCCAGAGGGCGAGGGAGCAGGGGTTATGGGCTAGGAAAAAGAAGGCGCCAGCTCGGAAACACAGCAATTGCCAGGGGCAGGGCACATGATTTGCTATTGCTATTCGGGACTCAGCATTAGTGTTGATATGTGTCAGGGCCAGCAGGATGCCAACACACAGTCTGAGCAGGCCATTGAAACCAACCCTGCACACCCTGCCTGTGCCTGCGCATCCAAGCCCTTGCGAGGCAGCCGAAGGGTAGCGCTTGCCTAGCCGCATGTCACAAGCACGCCGCACTCCCGCAACCCGGCTGCTTGCAACACCCAAGACCAGAAGCTTTCCAGCACAGTGGCCCCTAGCCCTTCACGCCCCTGCACACTCTTGCAAGCCTCACCTGTTGAGCGTTGATCTGCCTGACGTCAGCGATGCCATCCTTGTTGTCATCCACTTGGTCATCCTTGGCACTCGCCTCCCGTGCGATCTGTCGTGCGGCAGAGCACAGCGGTGAGCAGCACAACTTAGGTTTGTACAAATGTGGTGCAGGTGCAACCAGCAGGACCAAGTCTGGCAAATGGCTCACATGGCTGCAAGCTGCCACGCTGGTTATCAGGTTCTGCCCGGGTCAGGCAGCGGTTCCTTTCACAAAGTGCGTGTCTGCCATGACTGGGCATGCGGTATCACAAACCTTGAACTGTTCGTACAGCACAGTGAAAGCTACCTTAGTTTTGTCCCTGCAACAGTGTCACACAAAGACAGTTTTCCATTGCACCACACAGCAACATGTGCGGTTGCCCAAGGCAACAAGCGTGGTGACAGCTTGGTTTATGGCATGCTGTACGGTTGAGTCGCGCATCAGTGTGCATGTGATCTCCCACCATCCACAGAGGCGGAACGCCTCCACTGCAGCGATGGTGAGCGGCAGGCTGCCACCTGCAGCACACAGCAAGCCGTGCCGTGGGTGTCATGCTTTGCTTGATCCCTGTCATGGCTGTCCACTTGGCTGCTGCTGCCCATGGCTGCACAATCCCTCCATCACAGCATCTGCCCCTCCCGACCGACCGCAGAACAGCAGGATGGCGCCCAGCAGCAGCGGACCAAAGTCATGCTGGTAGGGAGCGACCTTCAGGTACGCTGCATAGCCTGCCTTGAGTGCTGCTTCGAGATGCGGGTAAACCGCGTTCGCGAAATGGCCGGCCTGCGTGAAGAAGGGCGCAGCAGCTCGCAGGTACTTCTCTAGCTGCGCCTGCGGCTCGGCTGCTTTTGCCATAGCTATTCGCTGCGTATCCGAGGGAGCGACTTGCACCAAAATTGGCAGTTCGGCACAAAAGATTGAATATCAGCACATCACAAGAGAGATGTACATCAAGTCGCAGCCACAACAAGATAATACTGCGTGCCTTGTCGTGCTAGTGCGCTGCCGCAACTTAGGATGATGATTGAGTTCATGTACACCACCAGCTACACAGCCGGAGTGCTGGGAGAGCGCTTGAGCTTGCTCTTCACACATAGAAGCCGTGCATCTCGTGCTCCACCTCATCTCTCAGTATCAGGTGGTCCCTGGCGTACTTGCCCAGTCGCTCCTCCAGCGGCCGCTCGTCCACATCAATGTCAAAGCTGTAGGAGCACAGGGTGGGGCATGATGGGCGTGAAGAGTCGATCTGTGCTTTTCAGCATGTTGCGACAAGAAACAACATACAAATCCTTGTTATATGTTGGCAGCCTGTACAGTGCAACGTCACACTGCAACCAAGAACATTGCCGAGGGCCAGCAGGGCTGCCCACACACACGTCACCCTGGGGATGCAGCCCCTAGTCAAAGACTTGTCCAACTGTCCTTGCCTGGTTGACACATCTGATTCTCTCAGAGCTTGACTTATCAGTCATCTTCCCAGACCCCTACTCACCGAGGCACTTTGGTGTCGGGCGGTAGCTCGTGCATCTGCACTGAGGGCGCGTGCGCAAGGTGCCGCAGATTCTCAAACACCGCACGGCGGATGCGCTCGACATCCTGCGGCAGCACAGGGGCGCCAGTGTGAGGGAAAGGATGAGGAAGCCTTCCACACCAGCCGCCATGATGATGTATATTGACCCTGCCCTTCCCACTCGCAGCCCATTCCCCCGTTGTTACCACCTTGGTACGGCTGCCAAGAGCCCCGCGCTCTCCCTTACACTACAATCCACGCTGAATGTCCATGGCTGCTGTTGTCCCCGCCACCACAAACAAAAAACCCTTGCCCGCACCCACCGCCTTGGTATTGCTGTCCTCCATGACCTTGTGCGCCGACACGTTGAGCGAGAAGTCAGGCGCAAAGTACTCGTGGTACTCGCTGCGTGGCAGCTGCTCTGGCACTGGCGTGTCAGTCAGGATCGATGTCTCATACGTCCAACACCGCGCTACGTTGCGTTTGGTGTAGCCGCCGCCTTCAGGGCAGGCAGCGGCAGAGGGTGGGCAGTGGGGCATGGAAGGTGGGAGCGATGAGGGTACGAAGAATGTTGAGGGAAGTACGGCGTGACGTTGCCCTTGGGGGATTCCCTGCAATAAGAACCCCATCTCGCCCCTGACACAGCCACAGCCACCATCCCAACCCAAACCGTGCTCCTGGTACCGCATGCCTCACCTCCCGTCACCAGCAGAGGTATCCCATAGTCCTTCATGAACCTAATGGCCTCTCCGTGTCCTTTCAGGGACATATTGAAGCAGCCCAGTCGATCGTGTGCTAGGGAGTCGGCGCCTGCAGCAGAGGAGGCGAGGACGATGGGTGGACGTGAGTGCAAGCGGGGAGGGTGCATGGTGCATGGTAACTCCCAACTAGCAGGAGGAGGGCCACACTGCATGACCGCCCATCACACCCACCACACTGCATGACGATTGCCCCTGGTTGGAAGACCTCCATGACCTTGCGCATGATGGGCTTGAACAGCGCATGGAAGGTGTCGTCTGCGGTGCCATCCTTGAGGGGCACGTTGATGGAGTAGAATTTGCCTGCAAGGGTGGGGGGCACAGGCAAGGGAAGGGAAAGGGAGTCAGAGCAGAAGGTTTTGGGGTGAGATGAACCCTCTCAGGTCAAAGGGCGGGCCGGGAAAGAACGGGGGCAGGGCTAGGCGTGCGTGTGAGAGGGTTGTGGAGGCGAGAGTGAGGCGTACGGAGTGTGCGGGGATGGTGGGTGCGGCATGACCAGTTTCCTGTTGCGGATGTACAGCATAGTGCCAGCTGCCAAGTTATGAGTCCTGTGTCAAGGTGCCTCGCTATCTTGACATGAGGTTCACTCTAGAATGGCGAGCAGAAGCAATTCACAGCGCGCTGAAGAGGCAAAGCTCTCTTCATTTCCTGGTTTACGATGCCTTGTCTGCCTCACCGTTGAGTGCCCCTGTGTCGGTGATGTCGCCGGTGCCAGGGAAGAAGTAATCGCCATACTTGTGGAAGCTCACAGTCATGACCCTGTGCACCGGGGCCACAGCGCAGGTGGCACAGTGCAAGCAGGCACATTGAAGGCAATGCGAACGGGATGCTCAAGACCAGCACAGGCAAGCACATCAACAGCATAAACCAGATGGCCCCATTTCAGCAGCTTGCCTAACGCAAACAGGAAGAATCAGGAGGCTTGCCACGTAGCACATCGCTGCACCATCACTTCGCTGTCAACTTGTGTACCGCACCCCTCAACCCCTTGCCCCATGCCAGCACGCACATGTGCCCTTCAAAACTGCTGCCAAGCCTGCCAAGTCCCTTACCCCTCCCTTGCCCTGCCCCTGTGCTCTTGTCCCAGGCCAGCAATTCCACCTGTCGGTCATGTAGAAGGCCTCCTCCACTCCATCACCATGGTGCACATCAATGTCTATGTACAGCACCCTCGCATGGTACTTGAGCAGCTCAAGGATGGCAAGGACCAGGTCATTGACGTAGCAGAAGCCAGAGGCCTGTGAGACGCACGAGTGAGGAAGGTGACAGGGGTAGCGAACTCAGTGTGCGGGTGCACTTCTGCAGGGATGTAGGTTCAGTGGCAAAGCCTGATGTTTTGCCAACCTTGCAGAGAAGGGAGGCTATGAGTGCCAACACTGAAACATATAGAGCTTTGCCGCCTCCTGCCTCCACGCCATGCTGTCGTCTTTCACCTGGAGCTACCGGTGACTTCTCACCCGTGCCCCCCCACCTCGCTCTTCTTTGCATGATGGAGACCGCCCGACCAGTTGATGGCAATGTCACACAGCCCGTTGTTCAGCTTCTGGGCACCTTCTATCGTCGCGCCTGCATACAGCTGGCAGAACCTGCGGCCACCAGCGAATGACATATATGAAGGGAGCAGCCGTGGAATGCAAGTGTGGAGGCTGCTGCAAGGCACTTTGCTGTGCCGACCCCCATGTGCTGCCACACCCCCTCGTTAGCACCTCCCCAGGGGCTTGCACCCCCTGCGCACAAAATCATTGAACGCCCCGCCTAGCATTGCCTCGCATTCCCAGAGCTAAACAGCCTCCAACGCAGCCAGCATGCAATCGAGTGCTTGCCAACTGCGCCAACAGGCTCTGCACCTGCCAACAAGTGAC
The DNA here is from genome assembly GCA_039880955.1 of Chlamydomonas urium. Lineage (NCBI taxonomy): Eukaryota > Viridiplantae > Chlorophyta > Chlorophyceae > Chlamydomonadales > Chlamydomonadaceae > Chlamydomonas > Chlamydomonas urium. The sequence goes on along the minus strand of JAWZTI010000250.1, from coordinate 10,089 downwards.
CATTAAACATAAGTCGCCTTGCACCGTCAAATAGGGCCACCTAGACCAGCAGCCTGTCCCCGGTGCCCCCTCCCTTCCCTCACTTGCGTGCAGTGGCTCAGGAGCTACTCATCAGGAAAGTTGTGCATCTGCTTGCACAGCCCACCCACATGCTCCCTGGCCAGCCCGCTCGTCCTACTTCTTAAACCTCTATCACGATCAGTAGCCCCTTGGCAGTATGAGACATCTTCCACGCACTTGAACAGGCCGTCAAAGATGGGGCAGTCGTCACTAATGTTGTACATGCTCAGCTGCTGTGCGTACTTCTTAGCGTTGTCAGGCGTGATGCGGGACAGGAACTCGACATAGTCCGCGGTGTGGAACTGAGCCAGTTCAACGGGGTAGGCGCGGCGCGGCTTCTGCAAGGGGAAGGGGGAGGAAGCACAGGGAGGTGAGGGGGGGGGGAAGGGTTCGAGCAGCCAACCGGAGCTGCGTAGCTGAGCTGGCTCAAAGGGGGAGGTAACACGAGTTTGCTGTGAAGGGCAGTGGGTGAGGCTGGGAAGAGGAGGATTGAGGAGCCGAGGGAAGCAGTAGAAGGAAGCTGGCTTGACGAGTGCGACAAGGTCTTTGTGTAAGGCAGTGACGGTGGGTCAGGGGTGAGCAGGACAAGGGTGCACGTGATCCAGCATGGGCTGCTCCTGCACTGACTTTTATCTGTCCTCACCGGGAGCTGCAACAAGCCCTGCATGCATTCCCTGTTTTGCAAGCTGCAAACGACATGCACTCACATAGACCTCCATCTTCTCGTGCAGCCCGTATCCCAGCACTAGGTGGTGAGTCATGGCCAGGCGATGCGGCTTCATGGGGTGGTTTTGCCCGAAATAGAATGTCTCAAACTCGCCTGCACATGCAGCCATACAGTCAAGGGTTCAAGAAGGCGCAGAAAGCGTGCACGCCCCGCGACCTGGTTGGGTTCTCACTGTCATAGAAGTACGCGACGCGGTTCTTAGCTTGCACCATCCTTGCTGCGGAGCTTTTGCGCGATGCACGCCGCTGCTTCAAGACAGCAATTCACACCGCTCAAGCCAGCAGTCGAACTGCATGAGAATCTCATGCAAAACCCCAGATCAATGCGCAAGCGGACTGCCAAATTTGCCCTTCGCACTGTGTGGGCTGCCAGAAAAGTTTGCGAAAAAACGGGAACCCCCGTGCAGAAAAGCGGTATGCTTGGAACTAACACAGTACAAACGCAGTTTCAAGCACCATTCAATGTGGCTGCAGGAAGGCGTGCTTTTCTGACAGATAGATGACGCATGAACTCCTGAACAGCTATCAGAACCTGAGCCGCAGCACGGTCTCGATGCTATGACGGCACATCGGGCAGTGCACATGAGGCACGGCAACAGAGGAGATGCCGGTTATGAAATCAGCTGACATTGTGAGCAACAAGAAGTCAGGCAGCAACATCGCCGCTGGACCCACACTTGTGAATCGCAGGTTTTGCTTGCAATATGGCACAGGCAGTGAGGTCAGGGCCAAGACGTGCTTCAGGTCCAGAAGCAGGTTTCAGCAGCCAGGTGCAACATTGGTGTGGAAACGATACTCACAAATGGACCACAGCCCTGTTCATGTCAGTAACATGTTGCGGTACCATACCGCAACAGTCAACCTTTGCAGTTGCTTATGCCTGTTCAAAAGCCGGCTTCTTGCCATGTGCAAACCCATGCTCTCCTGCCTGTGAGCAAGTTTGCACTGCCCGCATGGCAGGATCATCAGAGGCCTTACACAGCAGCGCTTCCGCCAAGAATGCTTGTGCTTGGCAAGAGTTGGGTCTTGTTTGAAACCAAGCCTGTGCCTCCCAAGGTCTTTCCTCAATAAAATGCCAGGCCATGAAACACTTGCTGCTTGTACAAGAGATGCATCAGTGTAATGCATGCACGACATGCGTCTCTGTACACGCGTGGATCCATGCAAAAAGCAACTACAAACCATTCAGCTGGTGGCAACCAGACTGGCGCTGGAGAACGTCAAACCGAAGGTCGCTAGCAAAACTGCACGCAAAGCTCCCTGTGACCCCCTGGCCACGCTTTCCCGTCCACAGACGCCACCTCATATAGCCATCATAACCTGAGCCTCAACACTGTGTTGATGCCCTGACGGCACATCGTGCACTGCACGTGAGGCATGTGTTGGGGTGCACCATAGTAGGGCTTGCTGTGGTTATGAGTCATAACTCATGAGCGCTGATCGGGCACAACCCAATCACACATAAGACAAACCAAAGTGACTTATGGCCCCAACAGCTGCCTGGTTTGTAGTTGCTTTTTGCATGGCTACACGCGTGTACAGAGACGCGTGTCGCGCATGCATTACACTGACGTATCTCTTGTACAAGCAGCAAGTGTTTTATGGCATGGCATTTTACAGAGCAGAGACGCTGGGAGACACAAGCATGTGCAGCACATGGTTGCAAACAAGACCCTACTCTTGCCAAACACAGGCATTCTTGAGCGGAAGGGCTGCTGTGTGGTAAGGCCTCTGTTCGTCCTGCCAGGCGGGCAGTCCGTACTTGCGCACGGACAGAGGAGCATGGGTGTTTGCACATGGCGACAAGGCTGCTTTCAAACAGGCATAAGCAACTCCTTTAGGCTGACTGTTGCGGTACGGCAGCATGTCACTGACATGAACAGGCCTGTGGTCCATTTGTGAGTGTCGTTCTGACACCGATGTTGCACCCGGCTGCTGTAACCTGCTTCTGACGGGCATACAGGAGCAAAACCTGCGACTCACAAGTGTGGGTCCAGTGGCCATGCAGTTGAGAGGATCAGCTCGCGCCCAGGGCCCACAGCATATCTTCACACCTCAGCTCCATCAGTAGAACCCATTCTGCGCCTTTGCACGACGCACGCGCTTTGGTAGATCACACCAACTCGTCCTTCGCAGACCCGATGACCACAGGGTGAGTGCGGATTGCAGCAGCGCATGTGTCACAGCCCTCAGGCTATGCACATGATTGACAATGCGGTGGTGGACCCTGCATGCGGGCCCGACTGCACCACCAGGGCGGATGGCCAAGACAGCAGCGCAACGCATGCAGTGGTGCCACCTGCAGACCCATCAGCCTCTTCAGCTGCGACAGACCAACAGGGTCATGATGCATCAGCATAAGCATCAACATCAGCATCAGCCACAGGTGCACCATCACCCCACACACACCAGCAGCAGCAGTCCACGGTCTGTCGCCAGCGGTGCTAGTGCGGCTGGTGGAGAAGGGCGACCTGCAGGGCGTGCAGCTGTCAGGAGCTTGGGCATCAACATCCGCCACCCGCCAGACACAGGCAGCACCGCCCTCATGCTGGCGGCAGACAAGGGGAACCAGCCCATGGTGCAGGGCCGGCTGGCACTGGGGGCAGACTGCAATGTGCCTGAGCTGCGGCTTGTGCGCACGAGCAGGGAGGCAGCAGAGATGATAAACGAGGAGCACACCAACAGTTCTGAAGCCTGCCATGGGCGCCATGGCACTGCTCTGATACGGGCAGTGTTTCATGGGCATGATGGTGTGACCAAGGCACTGTTGGCTGCCGGGGCTGAGGTGGACACAGTGGACTGCAAGGGTGATGCGGCGCTGAGCTACGCCATCTATGGACAACACAGGGGAGCGTTGCAGGCGCTCCTTGCAGTTGGAGCAAGCCCTTGCAGGTGGAGCAAGCCCTTGCAGGTGGAGCAAGCCCCAACTTGCAAAGCCTGTGTGTGCTCAATCTTCTGGCTTGCAGCTGGGGCAGTGTGGAGGCTTTTGATGACCTGGTGCAGGCGGGTGCTGACCCCTTGCAGGACAATCAGGGGATGCACTGTGCTTATGGAGGCAATCAATCAGCCAGCGTTAATGTCCCACATCCTGTCTACTTACCCTGGCCTGGATGTCAATGCGTGTGACAACGATGGCTGCACAGCGCTCCACAGGGCGTATGAAGTAGAGACAGTAGAGCTGCTGCTCAAGGCAGGTGCCCAGGTCAACGCAGTGGATAACTCTGGCAGGAGCCCACTGCTGTACATGGGCACTTTGGGGAAGCCTGGTCTAGAAAGAGCGCTGCCAGCAGCAGGCGCAGATGCTCTGCAAGAGGCGAACGACGGCTGCAATGCCCTGACCTTGCTGGTTAGGAGGCGCTCTGCATCCAAACTGTCGAAAGACGACGAGTTAATTTGGCGCATGCTGACCAAGGCCATGGCGGTGCAGCAGCAGCAGCGCCGACAACAGCAGGTGCAGGCTGTGCAAATTCTATAGGTATGCGGAGCGGATGTTCAAACACCAGGTGCTGTGTAGAAAGTTTTGGCTGACACCTCACCTGCTTCCTTTCCACCCCCACCGCACTCTCGTCTCTTGAGGACCCTTCATTGTCAGATGCTGCTGCTGCATAGCTGATTCAAGAGGAGGAGGCGGACAAGCAGCGTGCTGCTGGAAAGGGAGGCAGCAGCGGCAGCACCAGCAGCAAGGGCTGGGGCAGCGCTAACAGGGGCAGTAAGCAGAGGGCTGGGCACAGGGCGTTGGTTTCTGAGGAAGCAGGACTGCAAGAGTGTTCGAGGTGGACAATGCTGATGCTGGAGCCCTGCCAGTGGTGCATACCAGCGGAAGCTGCTTTGATGAGGAGGACAGCACAGCAGCAACCACCAGCAGGGCAGGAGCACCACACACTCACCTTAATGCAGCCACACCTGCAATGGGTGCAGTGGCACAGGAGGCCGCTGTTTCTTCCTGCCCCTCAGTACCCCCTGCCTCGCGAGACACCGCCGGTGTTGTATCATCTTTGCATGAGGGTGACACACAGCAGCCTGGCGCAAAGCCATCTCCGCCTCTGCCCTGCGCCCAGTTGTCGGATGCACCCGCAGCAGCCATGTCAGGGGGCAGGCCTGTTGGCGCACCCACAGCCGGTGCTGCCACTTCAAGCGCTGAGCAGCCTGCAGCACCTGCATCCCTCCCCTCCCACCTTGCCATCATCACACCTGTCATCCGCCCTCCTCCCATTGAGCTGTTGCGGCTGGGTGCTGTGCCTGTGTCCGCTGGTTGGGTCGCTGCGGGCAGCAGCAGCAGCGGCGGCTTCAAGGGTCGCCCAGTACCAACGCCAACTGCAGCTGCACAGCACAGGGATGCCAGCAGCAGCAGCAGCAGCAGCAGCAGCAGCAGCAGCGACAGCAGCAACGCTGGCGCTGACGCAGGGTTGCCGCACCCCCAGTGTCAGTGCTCTTCTCAGGCACTGCGCCAGGCGGCGGAGTGGCAGGAGCGTGTGCTCTGCGTGGTGTGCATGGACAGGGCGAGGGATGTGGCACTGCTGCCCTGCGCTCACGTGGTGCTGTGTGAGCAGTGCTGCCGCAGCATCCAGGCAGCCAGCAATGAGGTGAGCGCTGGCAGCGCTGATGAGACAGGATTATTCCACGGCGTTGGCTTCAACTCAAGGTGTTTATGTTTTGCTGCAAGAGCTGTTTGACATTGTGTCCTAACCTGCTCCACCTGTGCCGCCCTCCCCCCTATGCAGTGCCCCATGTGCCGCCAGGGCATCGAAAAAGTGCTGAGGCTCAGGTTCTGACAGCTGGGCACGGCTAGCCTTGACAAGTTGGGTGCAAATTTTGGATCGAAAGTCTGGATACAGGTTGATGACTGTAGCAGGACATGCCAGACATGGGCAAGGCCATCCGCTGAAACATCACAGCTCAGTGCTTGCACTCCCTGTCGTTTGCTTTCTATCTGCCAGCAGCACCCCAAGGACATTTGCAGCTGGCTCGTGCTGCAAGGCTCCCAATGTCAATTGCATGAGAGGCTGATTGCACTGGTGTCAACACTTCATGAACTCGGGACTGGCTGACACACACAGAGGATGTTTCGCGCTCTGCGCAGAGCTTTCGGTTCACAGCCCAAGATGACCCAGGTGCGAGCTGCTGAGTTGCCCGGTCGTCTGCTGCTTGCCATCGTGCTGTGTGCACGATCGCTGACCGCTGCCGCGGCGCCGCTTCCGCGCTCGGCCCAGGACGACCTCGTCGACCACCTGGCAGTTCGCGGCGCCGTGCGCACCCCTCGCGTGGCTGCGGTGAGGCGCGCGTTGGCCGCTGGAACTCCCGCTGGGGCTCCGGCAAAGCTTCGGTGCTTGCAACGCTGACCGCTGCCGCCTGCACATTCTTGCACACGACAGGTGATGCGCATGGTCGACCGCCAGCACTTCCTGCCGCCACGCATGATCCAGCATGCCTATGAAGACCGGCCGCAGCCCATTGGCCAGGTGGGGGATGGCCATGGCAGGGAGCATCAAGGTCCGAGGCAAGTGAGGCATCAGCTGCAACTCGTGCACAGCAGCGTTTCTTGTTTGCCCTGATTCCTCTTGCCCCAATCTGAACAGTGTCATGCACGCCCATAAGTGCAAATTGACGTAAGGAATGGTACTCGGCACGCCCGCTCTCCAGGCACGTCATCTCTATGCGCCACTCAACATCTGCACCCCGCGTGCCATCCAGCCCAACCAGCTCCACCACTCACCCCGCCCCACCCCTTGCTCCCCGCCTTGAGTGTTTGAGAGGGTTTCCTTCATCCACGCTTCAGGGCATATCTCTTTCTATTTTCCTGTCCTTCCTTCTCACCCCGCTAGCTCAACTGCCCAAACCACACCCAGGGCCAGACCATCAGCGCCCCGCACATGCACGCCGCGTGCCTAGAGCTGCTTCAGGAGCAGATGCACGAGGGGGCGCGCGCGCTGGACGTCGGCAGCGGCAGCGGCTACCTGACCGCCTGCATGGCGCTCATGGTGGGACCCAGCGGCTATGTGCTGGGCATCGAGAAGGTGCGCAGCTTCGTGGTGGGGCAGGCCTGGCAGTGTGGTTTGGCGGGTCTAGGCCGGGGCGGGGATGGGCTAGGGTGGTGTTGCTCAGCTGCTGGCACCTGTCATCAGCCAGGTGCCATCTATATGTGTCGCAGATCTGCAATACACCTGCCTTACACCTGCCACCATCAGTTCGTCGTTGGCTTGCTTACCCGCCGCACTGCCCCCTCACACCCCCACGCAGTACCCAGAGCTAGCCAAGCAAAGTGTGAACAACATCAAGTGTGCTAACCCGGAGCTCAGCCTGCCCACCTGGTCCAGCCCTGACACCCCAACCACCCCCGCCAGCGCCACCTCCCCTGGGAGCAGCCCCACACTTTCGCCCCACACACCTGCCTCGCCCCCGGAGCCCAGTGCGGGGGCCAGCGTGGCGGAGTCCCATGGTGGCGGCGGCAGGCCAGGGGTTACGGTCCTGGGCCGCGGCCTCAACTGGGAGATCGTGCATGGCAACGCGCTGTCCGGTGAGAGGGAGCACGGCTCTCAGTGCCCGGCACTCAACGATAGCAACAGTCGCAAAGGCGTTATGAAGGCGATTATCTTAGCGTGTGCCTGTCAGTGCGTCTCTCAACCTGTGTCTCGCTCAATCTCGCTTCCTTCGTGTCAAGCCCATATGCCCCGCCTGCCCACGTGCCGTCTTCCCTCACCCCTCTTACCCCAACAGAGGCGCTGCGCGACGAGGCGCCCTTCTCCGCCATTCACGTCGGAGCCGCTGCAGAGGAGCTGCCCAAGCAGCTGCTGCACGTGCTGAAGCCTGGGGGCCGCATGGTAGTACCTGTGGGGCGGCGCTGGGAGTCCCAGGTGGGGAGGGCAGGGCTTGGGACAGGGCGGATGGGCAGGAGGTGAGCAGTCAGGCAGCTGGGGACGCGGAGGTTGATGGAATGGCGCTGGGGGTGCCGGGTGGGGAGGGCAGGGGCAGGGATGGCAGGCGGGCAACTGGTCTTGTAGGTAGATAGGCCATTTTACAGTCCGCAGGGCGCCGCAACAAGGTAACAAGGCGGTCGGGCAAAATGTGGGTGGGGATGCAGGGGCGGTGGGGTTGATGGGGCGGCGCCGGGAGCGCCAGGGATGCAGGGGAAAGTACAGCTTACCGGGGTATGGTATGTGTGGTGCAGGCTGTATGTCCTTCGCACGAGGAATACTGGCCACAGCTAAGCGAGCTGAGCTAACGCTCAAGCACGCCTGCCTGCTTTGCTCCCCAAGTGCGCTCATGCATGGTCATCCTTTTCCCACACCCTGCAGGTTCTGACTGTCGTGGACAAGGACCTGTCGGGGCGGCTGACCATGCAGCAGGTCATGGGGGTGCAGTACGTACCGCTCACGCACCCCACCGAGATGGAGGACGAGATGGAGACGTGGAGGCCTGTGCCCTCGCACATGCCGGGCAAAGACGAGATCTAGGGACAGGGTCACCTGCTGGGAGGTCAGAACACGACCAGTATCATTCCCATTTTCATGTGCTGGGGATTTGGAGAAAGAACACGGCAGATTTGCCTGGCTTAGGGGTTGACTGCTGACATGGACTGCCAGAGCCCCGTGTCCCGTTCCGCCGCGAGGCAAATTTGACATGATGGTTGCCAGGCTTGGGTACGCAGCAGAATGGGAAGGGATAGCTGCCTGAACGGGAGAGATGGAGCCCCATGTGGGTGGGGGCAGGTTGCTGCGGGCAATGTCAAGGCCAGTAGCTGCTGAAAATAACATACACGTTCTGTGCAATTGTTGTCGGGCGTGGCATCAAGAAGGCTGTTGGTTTGTTCCAGCTCAACCCACGTTGAGCTAGAACATATTCTCATTGCTTCCTTGTTGGGATTATTGCGCGCCTGCATTTCCAAAGTTGGCCTCACTTCCTGTGAGCTCTGTTGATGCCATTGTTGTCATCGTTACAATCCTTGCACTTGTCAGTCACCTTGCTTGCCAGGACAGGCAAACGCAAGGTACAAGAACTTCCCGCAGCGGCTAGCAGGCCCATCAAAGCTGTGTGGCAGCGGCATCAGGAAGTCCCGCAACAAATGCTGACCCACGCTGTGCACAGTCATCGTACACCTTGCACCAATGGGCATAGAAGTGGGCATGCAGCACCACGCAGGTGACAGACAGTTGTACTTGCGCTACCAGAGACAATTGCTTTGCACCATGATGGGGCAGGGTGCGCCCACATGAGGCTTCCGTGTGCGATCATGAGTGAGGCGTCATGAGTAACGTCAGGGCTGCGCTGCGTCCACACAGGCACATGCCCCAAACCCGCAGCTCCCACACCTGAAGTGTGGAGGCAATCTTGGCTGTTACAGGCACCGCGTGTGCTCACCTGCTACGCTACAGCTGTGGCATGAGGCATTGGAAGCAAGACAAGCGACACAATGTCCCTGGAAAACTAACCACAGGCATGCTATGTGATCTGTGAGGGCCGCTGCCAGTGATCATTTGCACGTGCAAACGGTGTGACCTCAAATCGCACTGTCCCTCAGCTCGCAGTCAGCAGCAGCGCTGGACAAGATAAGGACCACACCACTGCCAGTTGAAGCTGCTGCGCGCTGCTGCTGCCCACCTACACGGCGTTGCTTGGGCTACAGCTCAACCGCTAGACAGCGGCGGGCTCGGGGCCTGCGGGGTACTCCCCGCACCTCCCGCGGCCCCTGCCACGACCCCCTCGGCCGCCCCTGCGGCCACCGGAAACGTATGCAGCGTCGCCGCCAGCGCCGTAGGCTGCGACAGCCGCCGGGGCATGCCCAAACCCGCCGCCAAACCCTGCTCCGAATTCGGAGGCGGACGCGGGGACAACGTCGGCGGCGGGGCCGGCGGCAGGGCCGGCTACGCCCTGTTCGGCGTAGCCCCCGCCACCCCTGCCCTGGCGCCTACCGCCCCCACGCCCCACATGCGGTCCCTGCCCCTGCCCCTGGCCATAGCCGTCCTGGGTAGGGGCTTGCCCGTAGTGCCCAGAAGCGGTGCCCGGGGCAGAGGTGGGCGGCAGCGGGGCCGGCGTGGCGCTGCCTGCGCCCCGGAAGCTCTGCGCCAGCTGCGAGCGAGGCACAATCAGAACGCGGGGCGGTGCAGCCGCCTCACCCTGCACCTGGCAGCCGTCTGATGGTGGCCCTGCAGCACTGGCGCCACTGCCGCGGTCGCGACCTCCCCTGCCCTGCCTGGGACCTCGCTCAGGCCTGGGGGCCCTGCCCTGCTGCCCCTGCAGTGGACCAGCAGCGATCTCGTTGCCGTGACCGGCAGCGGCCGCCTCCGCCGCCGGCGGCCCCTCACCCCC
>JAWZTI010000249.1:17410-38727 GCA_039880955.1 Chlamydomonas urium | reverse complement strand
GTGTTGGACGAGGCAGCGCTGGAGGCGACGCTGGCGGGTGCTGGAGATGAGGAAGAGGAGGAGGAGGAGGAGGAAGGGGACGATGTGCCTTCAGAGGTAAGGATGGGTAATGTAGAGGGGGCATAAGGGGCTGGGTGCAAGGGGGCAGGTGCTGGGGATGGGGACGACGAGGAGGAGCAGGAGGGGACGGACGATGTGCCTTCAACGGTGATGGGGAGGGTGCATAGAAGGGGGCAGGTGTAAGAAGCTTCTCAAGGGGGCGGAGGTAAGTGGCAGGTTCAGGCGCACGGGGCCAGGGTCAGGTGCAAGGGTAGCATCAAAGGCGATGAATTCATGCTGGACGGTCAAGCCTATGCAGCTGCTGATGCACAGGTCTGCTCAGCTGCTGACTGTACCTTTCCGATCCCACGTTTCCCTGCTATACCACCCCATCACCGCCCCTTACGCAGGTGCTGGCTGGCCGCTTCATGCTCGACGGTCAGCTGCTGCAGCTGCCTGTGCGCGAGTCCGACCCTCTGGGTGTGAAGGTTGAGGCGCTGCGTATGCACCTGGAGGAGGTGCTGGGGACAGATGCATTTGTCAAGTGAGAGGGGCCAGGGGGGGCTAGGGACCAAGGGGGTGGGGTCCGCAGGAAGGACGGGGGGCTGGAAGCGTGTGGAAGCGTGAAACGGACCTTTCTGTTCACGCTGCTTCCTTGATGCTCTGCTAGTTGTAGAGTTGCCAACACCTAATTCACCCATTGCCGCACTCAGGGTTTACCGGCGGCTGGAGAGCTTGAGCATGGAGGACGACGAGGCTGAGGTGAGCTATTATTAGGAGGAGGACGGGAATCATGTTTCTCCGTACCGCACCCAAGGGTCGGGATCCAAGGTCAAAGGCTGCTTGAGGAAGAGCTGTGCAGTGACATTACCAGCAGCATTGCAAGTGGCTTTCCAAATCCGTGGTATGCAATGCCCGGGAATGGCTCACAACCCTGCAGCCAATAAAAAGGCTGGTCTCGCTTATCTTAGGTTGCATTATGCCAACCCTTGACGCGGGTGGATGACAAGTGTGGAAAGTGTGACCCATCGCTCATCTTGTCGTGTACTGCCTGCACGTGCGTTCCTGTGGGTGCCCCTGCTCAGGTGAGCCGTGAGTTCCTGTCCGTTTTGGGCCCTGAGCGCCTGCCCTACCTGCAGCTCATCCACCAGCTCATTGTCTGCGAGGAACAGTGGGAGGCATGCAGATGACGACCAAATAAACCGCCCCCGCACCTTGAAAGCCAGCCCTGGCTTCGCCCTAGGGCACTGCACAGATTTGTCACTTTCTCTTGAAGGCCTGACTTTAGATATATTCAGCACCCAGTTGGATGCTGCACACGGAGATACAGTGGTTAAGGTCTGTGCTAGTCGTGGATCGGCATCTTGCGATTACCTGCATCAAGGCGCGCTGGGTGTGCCAAGGCAATCCAAGACAGGATGGCCCGGTCCTTGAGCTGGTACATCACGCGTGTGGCTACTGCATCATCCTTGTGGTGCAGCATGCAGGAAGTGCGCGCTCTACAGGCTTACAACATGGGACCTCTGGGCGATTTATCACGAACTCTCATTATGCTTGAAATGGAACACTGTAGTATTGCCTTGTCTATCATTTTAGTGCTAACAACTGATTGATCCGAAATTCCTGTGTGTTTGCATGATTGAAAGCAATACCACCGGTTTGCTATGATGACTGCCCTGGAGGAAACGCCAACAGACAGTCATAATGAATGAATAGAATCATCGCACCGCACGCCTGCCCACAGAGCCGACGTGCATGAAGCAAGTGCGCCAAAGCAGAACAGAACCGAGCCTTGCGCCAGCAGCGCTTGCCGCATGTCCTCGAATACTGCCCCGACTGCCTGCATCTGCTGCATCTGCGCAGCCTTCTCAATCCCTAATGAAGTTGGCCCTGTGCATCTGCAGCCTGTGGCTCTGATGGCCCCCGGCCGATTGTTTCGAGATGCACTGCGGCTGCCTCAGCCTTGACTGCTGGGTCACCAATCTCATGAGCTGTTATTGCAATTAAGGCAGCGGGCGGATCAAGCATAACCGACAAGCGCCTGCCACCTGCTTTTGCAGCCTCGCTGCTCGTGACGCAAGGTAGTTGAACCTCAGCCCGTGCAAAGCGCTGCAGCAAGTAGGCGCGCTGCTTCTAGGCGTTGCCGCCCAGAAGCGATCACTGCACCACAGGCACGCTGACCACCTGCCAGCCGCGCAGCTGCAACATGCGGTTGCGTCACAGCGTTGAGCCGTTGGGCATGTCAGGGGCGTTGGCCATGAAGTGTGTCGGGCAGTCCACCTCCACAGCCACCTGTTAGGGGCAACGGCAGGCAGCAAGTGGTCAATCATCATCAGCACGTGCGCTTGGCATCCACGGAACGTCAGCTTCAGCATCTATGCAGCCCTGTTTGCCAACTCATTTCCTCACCTTCCTCCCATCCAGCAGCTGCAGCGCCACATCGATGCTCTGCAGCCCATCCTCAGTCAGCTGCTCACAGGTGGCGCCCTCACAGCCAGGCAGCTCCCTCACAGCCCGCAGCACCTGCTGCTGAGTGAAGGATGCACGAGCCTCTTGCTGCAACTCCTCATTCCATGCTGACTGGCACACCTCCCACAGCTGCCTGTGTTGCGCCTGGACCTGAGGGCTGATGTGGCCCTGCCACTCCATCGTCACCAGGTACTGGTAGGCCTGGCGGCATGACAGCTCCTGCTGCTCATCTGAATGGCCTGCAACACTGTCTGGCGGCAGCAGCAATGACTGTGCCTCTACTTACAATGGCTGCAGCACTGCGGCTGGGCTGTGGTCAAGGATGCACAGCGCCCACAGCATATTGCACAGGTTCTGTGTGTTGAAGCGGTCCCTATGCTGCAGCAGGTGCTACGCCGCATCGTCCGCGGTGCATTGTTGTCACTTAGCCAAGCCATTGCCAATAGAGTGTTGGCCAACTGCTGTGCGGTCATATCTGGCAGCCTGGTCTTTTGCCTGCTGGACGAGCTGCCGCATGAAGTTGGTGTCCTGATATCGCAGTGTGCCAAGTGCAAGCGCTGTGTAAGACACATCAAGGGCGTTGAACACAGGCAGCTGAGCCCTGGCCGCCTGCAGCAGCCTCGCTGTGAAGCTGCAGTCTGTGTGGCCCAGCTTGGCAAGGGCCCACAGCGAGTTGGACAGATTCTGTGGGTTGAAGCCCGACAGCCTGCCTGATGCCTCCCTCACCAATGTGTGGAAGAAGCGAATCGAACTGTGCTGGGATCTGTGCAGGGTCGCCAGCGCCCACAGCGTGTTGGATAGATTCTGTGCATCAAACACTGACACCTTGTTCTCGAAGCCTATCATTAGCTGCTCAAGAAACTGTGAGTCTGAAGGCTGCAGCTGCATCTTGGGCTGAAGCGTGGCCACAGCATGCAGCATATTGACCAGCCCCCGGCTTTCAGCTGCTTCAAGGTGTGAAGAGGCAATGGCCACCAGCCTGTCCATCCAGACCCGCCCCTGCTCCCTTGGCAGGCGCTGAAGCTGCACCAGTTTCGCAAAGAGCGTCAGCGCTGCAGCTGCATGGATGTGATCGAAAGTATCGCACTGCTGGTAGCGCTCCACCAGCTGCATGAGCGAAGCTGCGTCTGTGCTGCCCTTTATCCGGCTGGTCAGCAGTGATGCGTCGATGGCTGCTGACTGGCGTTTTGCACCAGCTCCTGACCCTCCGCCACTGCTGCTGTACACAACCACCCCTGCTTCTTTACTCACTTGAGCAGTTGCCTCACTTGCAGTGGCTGTAGCTGATGCCTTTGTGACTGATGCACCGCTGCTGCTCAAAACCTTGCTGCCTTTGCGCTGCCCCCTGCCAACCTGACCCCAGCTCTGCTGCCAGCGTCCAAGCTGTTGCTGCTGCTGCTGCTGCGATGACCTGAGTTGCCTGCTGCACCGACCTTCTTGCCCTGCATGGACGGGCTTTCACTTGTCCCATAGCCCATGCTGCCCATGCTTGGCAGTCAGGCAACAATGTGCGCCGCCCGCTGCCGCCGATGAGATGCGTCGTCTGCAAAGTCCTGTAATGCGCTGACGAAACTGCTGCAGCTGCCGTGATCGCAGGACTTCCGTCATTGGATGTGCTGCTGCTGCGCTTCCACAGCAGCAAGACACGCTGAAGTACGAGCGACACGCCTTGGACGCATGGGGTCTGTGTTCCAGCGGCCTCATGCAGCGGAGCGAGCGCGTTTGTTGCAGTGGAAGGGCAACAGGGTCCCGCTGGCCCATGGCGCTACAGGGCGTGACACCACAGCGTCCATGAGGCGACCGCTGTGACCTGCATGGCGCAAAGGAGCCGGCGTGCTCCAGAGGGGGCAAAACGATGAGTAGGAGAGTGTGGGCCAGTGAGTCACAAGCCTCCTTGGAGCACCAAGTTCATGCTTACGTTGCTGTCAAGTTGACAGGCGTAGTGGACAGACTCTCGTGTCTGCTGAGAACTTTAATGGAGGGCAGGCATAATGGAGGGCAGTGCTGTGTTTGAGCTGGTCACTGATGCTTCACTACGATATGCAATGCAGCATGCCCGGCCAAGATAACTGCATGCAGCGGCAACGCGCGGTGGGCGGTAGCGCTGCCGTTCAAAATAGGTTGCCCGGTACGCTGCACAGGGGTCATGCCATGTGTGCAGCCGCATAGATCTGCTTGGATCTCACTTGAGAAGCAACAGCCTCCCAAAGCCCCCTCGCCCTGGTCCCTACTCCCTCTTGTTGTGGCTCTCGCTCCCAATCCCTTGCTGCCTCAAGACCCCCCTTGGTTTCAATGTCTTAGCAGTCTTTGTAGAGGCGGGGAACTCTCCTGCTCATGCTGCCCAGCGGGACGGCAGCCCGCCCATCAAACCATGGCAGGCGCCCACCTATGCTCTCTCTCGGCAGCCACTGCATGTGAGCCAGCTTGCAAGCTGAATTGACGAAGCGCACCAGCCCTGCACCTGCATGGATGTGAGGGAGCGAGGTGCTGCCTTCCTGCCGAAGCTGCACCAGCTTCACGAGCGGGGGGCCGTCTGCGCCGTTCGTAAGAAGAGTGTTCAGCGGAGCTGTACAGGTGGACAACGCCTGGCCTCCCCCTGCCGCCCTGCCTGCTGCAAGGCCTTCCCTGTGCAAGCACCACTGGCGCTACCGCTGGTCGCAAGTCACCTCCGCCACCTGCATACGGGCCGCTGGCATCAGGTTGCTTGGGTCTGATGGTTCTGTTGTGCGAGAGGCACCAATGCCTTGCGCCATCAGTGCTGCCACTGGCCGCAAGTCCTGGCGTTTGTGGCCCTGCACATGCTGCACCGCCGCTGCTTGCCTGCACCCTTTGTCATGATGGCTGTGTCAGCAGCACCTGCAGACACCTTTCCTGGCTGCTTTGTGTCGCTGGGCTGGACAGGCAGGCCTAACTTGTGTCTCCAGCCCCAAGGCTGATGCATAACAATGGCAGCAGCAACCATCAGGGATAGGCTGGTGTTTGGTGTCATGCCGCCTAGCACCACAGTGTGACGACCACATTGATGTCGGATCTGCCTGCCCGACACTGCCTGCACTGCGATTGTTCTCCTGTTGACCTTTAATGCTGATCTGGGCTTGGAAGCATGTCCTTTGGAAAGAAGAGTGAGGGAGAAGAGTGAAATCAAGACCATCCCCCACACCTCAGAATGAGTTGTGGTGGCTCTGTGTAACCCCCTCTGTCTGTCAGAATGAAAATCAAGGGGTGTCGGGAGGAGGTCGGTCTTTGTTGCATGCAGAGTGTTCCAGGCGACGGCGTAGTGTGACTATTGCATGAACTGCATGGTCGTGTAGATCATGCATGAGAGTGCGAAAATCTTGCGCGGGCAGCCGAAATGGCTTGAGGTATCTTTCGCGACGACGGTCCCAGTGTCCGAGCATGATGACAGAGTACCTGCAAGCAGAGGACAGGGCAGCAGCAACATGCATGTCAGGGCCCTTGACGATGAGAATGTCACGCACGCGTGCAGGTATTGTGGGCAGCAGTCAGGGTGGGAGGCGTGTTGCAGCAGCAGTACCAGGCGTAGCGTCACGCTCGCGCTGGTCAGCCCGCCGCCCCTGGTCAACGCGGCCACATGCATCCATCACCGTCATTACTCAGTACTTGCCGCACGCACTTCACACTGTGTGAGGGTCTTCGTTTCAGTCTGCTGTCTGAATCGTTGAAACCAGACCATGCGCGGCAGCGTGTTCATGCCCCTATGGAGGAAAGGCCGCGCTGAAGGGGCAGCTGTTGCGGACAAATAAGCACAAGCAATGACGATGCTCGGCGCGCTACTTGCGGCATCAGTGGTCGTGCTGCTGCTTACAACTCCAATCGTCGCGAAGCCACAAGTCCCGCTGCAGCTCACCCAGAGACAGCAACAGGTGCAAACAGCAGCCATGCAATGCAGGTGGCTACTTTCGCATGTTCAGGTGCATGTCTGATCATTTTCACATCGGCAAGTGGTTGCCTGACATTTCCACACGCATCGGCATTGTCTGCTGCGGTGCAGCTACAGGGCAATGGGTACCTGGTGCCGATTGTGCGTGGCTTTGCCAACAACCAGATTCTTGGGCTGAAGGAGGTGCTGGCCCTTGGTCAGGTGCTGGGTACGTCGCAGGGCAGACGCTGACGTTGCTCAATGCGCACAATGATGCCGAGCGGGCTGTAACCAAGCAAGGCAAAGCTGAACACTGATTGGAACGGAGTGCAGGGTTGAGAACAGCTGATGCAACAGCCTGCTGTGCAGTTTTGCAGAGTCTCGCTCATGTTCAACGTCTCGCAACCACCTCGCACACTGACTCTGCCTGTGCAGGGCGGACGGTCGTGCTGACTGGGCTGATCGAGTCGCCCGCAGAGCAGCAGCCGGGCGCCTACCCACGCACCCTCCCCTATGACCAGGTGTTTGAGCGCGAGGGCATCGCAGCGCTGCAGCCCGTGACAACCCTGCCTGAGATGAAGGCGGCAGGGTGGAACGCAAGCCTGGACCTGGTGATATTCTTTGCAGGCCAGGTGAGGGAGTGACAGGGCGGGGTAAGCTGCATGTTACAGCCTGCTGCCTGCTCAGCCGCAAGAATGGCAGGGTTCAGAAACAAGTGCTCATGCACTGCATCAGGGCAGGGGGGCGGACAGTTGCAGCTGGTCATCAAGGTTAACACGTTGCATTTTCAAGGTCTAGAGACAGGGTGGGGGGGACATGTCAGGACAAGGGTGGAAGGGGGTGTGCAGATAAAGCGTAAAGGTAACGGTAAAAGTGATACGCCCTGAGGCGTGGATTAAGGAAACCGTCCCAGTGGCGTGGGTGTGCAGATAGTGCAGATACGTCTTTTGACTGCAACCTGCATTTGCAGCTCGTTTATACTAAGCCTAGCTTGCAGTGCACAACCTTGACAGTCTTGCTTGATCGTCAGGTATGGCTGAGTTGCCGTGTCACGATCCTTCAACGTCTGCGCCTCCGCTTCATCCCAGCCATGCCCCCCTCTCACAAATGCATCGGCCTGCCTTGCACCCACCTCCTGCAGGGGTGCGACGATCTGTGGCTGCGTTGCTGGGCCTCAGCCTTCAACGCCATGTCCCTTTCTCACAGATATCTGCATCGATGCATCGATGCATTGCCCTGCCTTGCACAGACACCTGCAGGGGAGTGACGAGCTGTGGCTGTGCCGCGGTCTACAACGCTATGTCCCCCTCCTGCAAGCTCACTGCCCTGCCCCCTTTTTCAGGATATTGAAAAGCTGTGGCTGCGTCGCTAGGCCTCGGCCTTCAGTGCCTTCCCTCTCTCCCACAAGCGCACTGCCCTGCCTCTACCCTGCAGGGAAGCGATGAGCTGTGGCTGCGCCGCTGGGCCGCCGCCTTTAACGTCACCACCTCCGCCACACCCCACCTGGAGATGCATGGCTTCCGCTGCGACGACAACTGGCTGCAGAGGCTGAGGGAGACCGTCAAAGGGAAGCAGGTGGTAGGGGTGTCATCGTTTGAGGGTATCGTCGGGGCACATGTGCGGCACCCGGGGCTTGAGTGGCGGTACGAGGACGTCAAAGGGAGGCAGACGCCTTGCCAGCGCTCTTACGTGGAGGTGAGGGCAAAGGGTGGGCGAAGCATGGCGGCATTGTGAGGGTTGGTAATTGGGTCGGATGTTTGAGGGAGGGCCAGGGCCGCCAGCAGCTGTCGGCGATCTGCATCTGTTGGATATGCACGATGGATCATCCTGCTCACATTCCTGTGAGTTTGCCTGGCACAGACTCAGCCGCACCGCCCACCCCCCTGAATTCCATGCGTGTTGCACTCGCAGGTGACGCGCGTGCTGGGCAAATCGGCGCACATCCAGCGGCTCGTGGACACGTTCGTTACGCGTGAGCTTGGGAACAACCGCTTCGTGGCGCTGCACGTACGGCCCTACCCCGACACGTGCATCAAGATCTGGCAGCGCCGCACCATCGACCGCCAGCAAGCGGAGCACAAGGGTGCATGCCTGCACCCGGCGAATAAGTTCTCGCTGGATCTCATCCTCGGGCCCGCCATGGCCGCGGCCATGCGCACGGTGGGCGCCTCGCTGCCGCTGTTCGTTATGGCCGACCCGCGCATCCGCCACAACGTCGACCGGCTGCTGCGCCAGCAGGGCTTGCAGCCCAAATACCTGTCCCTTGACATGGTCATGCATGACGCAGCAGCGGATGCAGCAGAAGGGGAGGAAGCGGCAGCTGTTAGTGCGGGCGCTGCTGGTACCGCCTCTGGCCAGGTGCCGGTGCTCATATCGCATGCGGTGTTATCAAACGCTCCATCACCCAATGCTGGCGGCACCCGCACGCCCAAGCCTGAGTCGCCGGAAGTTACTGTGGCGGCACCGGTGGAAGGTTCTGACGAGGCTGAGCAATCTCCAGGCGTGGAATCTGGGGCAGCTGATGCTGGGGATGATGCCGCGGTTGCAGCTGACTCACCACTGGTGGAGGCACCAGACACGGAGGAGGGGGGGGAGGATGTGTATCATGATGGCGACAAGGTGGCTGCTCAGGGAGGGTTGCAGAGCCGGCCGTGGCAGCAAGGGGGGGAGGAGGCCGGCGTCGCTGCGGACAGTGGCGCCAGCGCACAGCAGATGCCACGCGGAAGTGGTGATGGTGATAGCGTCATGGCCGATGGCACTGGTGGGGACGAGGGGGATGGAGGGGACCCTGCGCAGGATGGGGACAGCGATGAGGGAGATGAGGGCTTGGCTGAGCCTGATACTGAAGAGGAGGGGGCGAGGGACATGCGGCGGGCGCGGCGGGTGCGGCATGCGGCATCAGGGGTAGCGGCCGCAGCGGCGGTGCGGCCCGTTTGGCCGCGGATGGCTGCAGAGGTGCCTTCCCTAGTGCGTTATGTGGAGAATCGCCGGCAAGCGCCTGTCGCGGTGAGCGGCAGCGACACCGGCAATGGAGGCAGCAGCGGCAGCAGCAGAGTCAGCGGCGGCGGCAACGGCGGCGACAGCAGGAGCGACGCTGCTGGCATGATGGGGGCTGTGGCGAATCTGCAGCAGGGCCAGCATCACGACCGACTGCCTGGGCGGGGCAATGCGCATCACCAAGGGCAGGGCCAGGGACAGGAACAGCAGGGGCAAGATCAGGGGCCGAGTCAAGGGCAAGGGCCAGCACAGGAGCAGGGGCAGGAGGAAGGGCAGGGACAGGATCAGGAGCAGAGGCAGGAGGGAGGGCAGAGCCAAGGCCATGGCCCAGCGGAGCAGGGGCGGTGGCGTCGGCGGCTGGGCAAGCGAAGCGCCAGCAAACCCAGGCCGCCTTCGCCGCCTCCAGCGCCCCCTCCCCAGGAGTGGGAGAGGGCGCTTGAGCTGCAGGCCGGGGCCATCTCGCTGCTTGGAATGGTGGAGGAGGAGGTGGCAGTCAGGTGGGTGGGGCCTGGGGACCGCGCGGGGATGGAGAGGGGAATTTTCTCAAGCTTATATTCAGTTTGCAAGCTGGGTGTGGGTTGCAGAAACTGCGGGTGAATCTTTGGAGACGAGGATGGTTGAAGACATGCGTGTTGTGCTGCAGCATTTGGCTATCAGATTCCATTGTTGCTCATCGTGCTTTGCCCATCCCACCCCTCCCTGTTGCAGGTCACTCTTCTTCTTCGCAACAACTGGCTACTCTTCCATGGCGGGCATGGTCATACAGCAGCGCCATGCACTGGGGATGCCGCGCAATTCAACCATCACCTTTGACCAGCTCAGCTCCCTGGACCCTGACTCCTGGCCTGAACCCTGGTCTGGGACAGGGACATAGCAGATTGCTGATGGTCGCAAGCCAGCTGTGGTGAAAGCAGTGCTGATACACTGATGTTGGCTGTCAGGTTGCTTTGCTGGCATCATCGCCTGCTGCTCTAAAAATTTTGCCTCGCCTAGGGCACGTACACTGGCTGGCAAGGCAGGTCCAGTAGTGCAACCTGTGTGTTGGCCAGGTAGGGCTTAGCCCCAGGGGAGTCAAATGCTTTTCCAATCCAAGCCTTGCTGCCGCCATCTCCCGCAGAAAATGAGTGTTCCTCTTATGTTTTCATGCTGCTTACGTTGTTTATAGAAACAGTGCCACAACAGAGTGCCACAACAAATGCCCATCACCCTGCCATGGATTGATAATGGCACAGCACGGCTGTCATTCATCGCAACTGTGTGCTGTACGTTCACTGACTCACTTGTTACACACATGTGAAGTGCATCGCACCTGCTCCGCGGCATGGTGATGCAACAGTCCTGCTTGCACGCATACTTTTGTGGAGCAGCTGCCATTGTATGTCACATCACTGCAATTAAAAATGACCGAAAAGCATTCACTCCGCAGCGCATGCCCGGTGGGCATTGCCCGCACTGGGCTTAGGAGACGCTTATAAGTACAGTTCATAGGGTGCCTTGAAAGGCGTAGAGAACCTCTACTACAGAGAGTGGAAGGGGTCTGCTTCAACCAGCCCACGCCTAGCAGAGCCCAACAGCAGCTGTGACCGCACACACAAAGAAGCAGAGCAGAGCACCAAATCGGGGCAGGTGGCCTGCTGCTTGGGGTGGTGGCGAGGGAGGCGACACAGCAACACTCCCTGTACGCGAGCCAAGGGGCGCAGGGGGCTGGGGTGTGGCTGTTACGCTCACTGCGGATGGCGGTACGTAATAAGACTCTGACAGGATGTTGCAGGGGCCGTACGCGTCGCCGCGACCAGCCGCCCACCCGCCCGACATCGCAAAGTATGCATAACCGTTGTCACCCCAGCCGGTTCCCCAGCTGTTCTTGACGATCCAGTAATTCTGTGTGTCTGTTGAAAAGACGCCGGCGCCGCTGACCATGGTGTTGTACCCTACGACGGCCACGGCGTGGTCGATGATGTTGCAGCCGTCGCAGCCGCCGCCCGGCAGTGATGTGAGCAGGCCGCCGCCGTAGTACTGTAGCGTTGCAGAGCAGACGGCGACAGCGACGACGCTGATGGTAGTGGCAGCCTGCAGCGCGCTGGGGCTGGCGGGGGTGATGGACGTGTACCTTGAGATGTTTGTCTGCGCAGGGGCGGGGGATGGAGGGGGGAAAGAGATAGGTACAATGTTGTTTGACTTGGGGCGCTTTGTCAACATGTTGCCCTTATGCTGACGGGGTAGCTTGTCAATCCTGATGCTATCGCTCATGTACTGCATGCGCACCTGCAGTCCAGACACTGTACCCAGCCCACTCGCCCAGACATCCTGTGCTCGCATCCTCCCTGCTCACAGTCAATCATCTACCCCTGAAACACCATTCCCGCCACGCCGCCTGCCCCCTCTGATCTGCCACCAGCAGTTTTGCCCTGCTGCACCCCCAACTGGCCACGCCCACGCACCCGGGGCATGGGCACGTTGCTGCAGCCTGCACCGGCGGTGTACGAGCCCGTGGATGAGGTGTAGGGGAAGTTGGCCGCAGTTGTCACGCCGGGTCCCACGTAGTAACTAAAGCCGCCCGGCAGCGTGTTGCCATTGGTGCAGCCGCCTCCGGTGGGAGCGCAGTTGACCACCTGCTGCTCTGATAAGGCTACTGCGGGGGACTGAAAACGAATGGCTGCAGATGCTGCAACTGCTGCTGCAGTGGCAAAGGCCCAGCAGTCATTACACTGCCCTTGGTCTTGTACGGGTGTGACAGCAGAGCCAAAGGAGGCACTGCGCCAGTCGATGCTGGGTGGGCTGCTGGCTGCCTGCAGCAGCTCGCGCCGCGTTGTTGAGATGGCCTCGGTAGCGGTGCTGCTGGGCTGGAGGCCACGCACCCTAGCCTGTAGGAACTCTTCTGGCGTAAGGTCAGCAAAGGGCGTGACCTTGAGCCAATAGGTGGCGTTGCCGGCCTCAAACTCCGCATGAGACCTGGCAATGGCATCCAGCGCCTGGCGAAACAGATTAAGCCGCCGCGGCTTCTCGGAGTCTGACCATGTCCTGTTGTATTTAGCCATGAAAGAGGCGAAGGCAATGTCCGGCCGTGCCTGTGCTTCGCGTGTTGCATTCAGGTCGCTCAATTGCTTGCTCCACTCGTCAGGCAGGCGGGGCTGGGCGCATGCATGCTGCAACAGGCACAGCCCAGGCAGCAAGAGCAGCAGGGCTTGCACGGCCATGGTCGGGTGCCCGAGGGCAACAGCCGAACACATACCGCGTGAGACAATGTACAAGAAGTGTGACAGGCGCTGGCCAGCACAGCAGCTCCGCGCGCTTTGCAACATCCTGATGCACGTGCCATGGCGGCTTCGCCCTGCGTGCATTGCCCCTGCTGCACCGCTGTTGGTGCGCGCAGCAGCAGTGAACGTGAAGCTGGTTCGAGACATCTATGCAGCCCAACACCCTGCAGACCTGTTCAAGCTACTGTCCAAGCAGCGCTCCAAGCTGGCTCAGCCAGAGCTGTGTGCAGCATACGACGCCGCAGCAAGGTTCCCATCAGCAGCATCAGCGCAGGCGTCGCCGCAGGGCATCATGCATGCACTGCACCTGGACCTGCTTCCTCGGCTGGACAGCTGCAGCCCTAGGTGAGCTTGCGCCAGCTTGCTGATGCAGGTCATGCAGCGCGCAATTTCTGCCTTACAGCTGACTCAATGCTCTTGTGCTTTCGTGGCGTGCTGTTGGCGTGAACAGGCAGCTGTGCCAGTTGCTGCGCTCCATGGCCAGGTCTGGGTACGTTCCTCAAACCGCCTTCCTGCAGGTACATGCGACGCACTGTGAGCCGACATCTCGGTACAAGGTCCCTGGGCAGGACTAGCCAGCCTGTGGCCCTTCAAAGTGCAAATTTGTGCAGCCACCACTGTGCAGCTTACACTGAGCAGCCCGCTGCGGTGTCAACCTCCCGCCACATCACTCTGTGTACTGCTGTGTGTTGCCATCCAACCTGGCAACTGCTCCTGATTGGGTGGCAACTGCTCCTGAACACCTAACTGCACCTGCTGTGTGCCTTCAGGGGGTGCTCAGCCGTCTGCAGGCACAGCTGGAGGTTGGCGATGCAGCATTGCAGCCCGTGCATCGGCACCGCTACCATCAGCGGCAGGATCAGGAGCGGGATCAGGACCAAGGGCGGCAGCAGCAGCTGCAGGCGCAGCAGCCTGTGCAGCAAATCAGCGAGCTTGGGCAGGTCAACACGAACAACGCTGCACAGGCGGCTTCCTCCCCGCTCTGTGAAGCAGCCGAGCGCCTTACCTCACAGGACTTGTGCGATATAGCGGAGGGTGCCTCCAGGCTGTGTCGCTACGACGCTGCGCTGTGGCAGGCGGTGGTGCACTGCGCCTCGGTGCAGGACTTCGACTCATGGCCGCTGCAGGTGAGCACAGCCTAGCATAGCCACTCTTGTTGGACCCTTTATTATGGGTGAGGCAACAGCAACGGCCCACGTTACAGACGTTCCTGCCACCAACAGCTCAAAGGCCTAGTGCCAGGCGATCTCGTAGGGCTGTACATGCTTGCCCCCTGTTGTGTTGCCTTACTTCAGCCTGTGCCTTTCATGCAAGCCACTGAGGCTGGTCCTGGCATATGCTCCTTGGCCTGTGCCTTTTCCAGGACGTTTCTTGCTTGGTCCGCTGCCTGTCCCGAGCGCTGCACTACGACGCATCCCTGCTGGATCAGGCCCTGAGCCGGGCAGCATCAGACTTGGAGGCACACACACAGGGCACTGCAGAAAGGCATCAGCACTCGAGCTCAAACCAAGGACAGGGGAAAGGTTATGGTATCAGAAACGCCCTGCTGGCTCACGGGTTGCCTGAAGAAGACGTAGACAGCCTTGAAGGCGGCTGCAAGGTGACGACGATGCCAGCGCTGGATGCTGCGTGCGACTGCCTCCAAGCAGCTGCGACATTTGGGCACCGCAGCGCAGCCTGCCAGCGGCTCTTGCAGGCAGCGGCGACGGTAGCAGCAGCAGCAGCAATAGCGGACGGTGCAGTCATGGGAGCATCAGGTGCTTCAGTCACCGGAGCAACTGCAACAGCTGCCGCTGCCGCCGCAGCAGCAGCAGCGGATGGTGCAGTCATGGAAGCATCAGGCGCAGCAGGCGCTGCGGTCTCTCAAGCCGCCGCCGCCGCAGTAGGCCCTGCAGCATCTGGCACAAGCACTTCCAAGCCGCAGCTCAACAGCAATGGCATTGAGCGCAGGTTGTTGGGGGGCCCAATGCATGGCTGGCAGCAGGTGTGGGGCCTACGCCAGGCCGGTCCCCTGGCCTGGTCAGCAGGCATCTTGGGCCGTACAACAGGCAGCCTGTACAGAGCGGCGCTGGTTGCTGTTGCAGCAGCGACAGAAGCAGAAGGCTGTGAGGGAGGACAGGGTCGAGGGACAGGCGACAGCAGTAGCAGCAGCAGCAGCAGCGGCCGAAGGCAGCAAAGTGGCGGGCGCGGTGGTCGGCAGGCGCACAGCAATCGCAGGGTTATTCAGCGAGCCACCAGGTCCAAAAGCAAGGTCAGTGGCAGTGCAAGTGCGCTGAGTGCAGCAGGGGGTGCAGGTGGTGTGGGTGGCGTGGATCAAAGGGTTGACTTGGGTCTCAATATGGTGATGCAGGGCCTGCTGGCTGCAGCGGTTGAAGCAGGGGGCAGGGCGGACCTGGACAGCGTGCGTCAGCTGCTGGGCCTCCTGCAGCATGTCGACCAGCACAATCCAACACCAGCGGCTTTGGCAGCACATCCACTGCACCTAGCATCAACTGGGGCAGGATTGGAAGGAGCTTCCGATGCTGCGGCGGCACGTCCTGCTGCGCCAGGCTGCATCGGGGCTGGCAGGACAGCAGGGCACGAGACAGTGGGCCCACAAGGCACATTGTCATTGAGGGACGAACAGTCAGCAAGTGTCCGGCTGGAGCAGGCGCTGCAGCGTTGCTACGGTACGTGGCTACGCCTGGCGCGTCTCGGGCGGCCGTCGGGCACGCAGATGTGGGTGCTGCGAGCGCTGCGGCAGGTGCCGGGTGTGGACGGCGCCGCCGAGGAGGTGCACACGGCGAACGGCCTGCTCAGCGTTGACATCATGTGCAGGTGGGTGGGCGTGCGGGTAGACAGACCCTGGCGTGGTGCAGGTGGGTGAGGTGGTTGGCCTTGTCTTGGTGTACAGGTAGGTAGGTGGTAAAGAAAAAGGAAAACAAAAGATGGCCTACCGTGGGCGTGCGGGTGGGCGAACCCTAGTGTGCGGGTGGCCTGACCCTGACGTGCGGGTTGCCTCACCCGTGAACTCGCCCTTCTGCTGCACGGACATGATCACATCAGAGTGGACATACAGTACATGTCCACTCTGATAGCTCTTAGTAAGCAGGTTTGTGTGCCCAAAAAGCTGCAACCTCGAAGGGCCCTGGGTGATACATGGCTGTTTACCCTGAGCTGGGTTTCAAGTGCTTGACCATCCACCCCTTGGACGTCACCTGTTGTCTACCTACCTACCCAGTTTCGCTGCGCACCCGATCAACAAAAGGACAACTTTCGGTGCAGGCCATTTGCAACTGCCCCTGATTGCTGTTGTTGCCACGTTGCATGGATCATGCAACATTGTGGGACTGCAGGTGGCGCTCACAGCTGGTTGCTGTCGAAGTGGATGGCCCGCAGCATGCATGTGCCAGCGACCCCTCCAGGCTGCTGGGGCCCACCCAGTCGCGCTACAAAATGCTGCGCAGCCTTGGGTACAGTGTTGTCAGGGTGGACGTGGAGGATTGGCACAGGCAGGGCGAGGAATGTGGGGCGGAGGGGCAGGAGGCGAGGGATGCAGCCATGGCCGAGTATCTGGAGCAGCTCATGATACAACAACTGGGCGTAATGCTGTGAGATACACGTTAAGTTTTTCTGAAAAACACAATTTCTCCTTGCGTCAAGGGCACACCCTGTTTGCTTGCGGCTCATGCACCATCAATGAACTGAGCTGCTTTTTGGTCAAAACCCTACCCCGAGTCAACGCTCTGTTGTGCGTGCACCCTCAGCGCTCACAACGCCACTGCTGCATGCGAGACCGCAGCGACAATCGCGAGCATGCAGCCGGCACCGTATCCGCCGGCCTATCCTGGCCAGGGCTTGAGCACTTCGATGCAACAGCCGTTTCCGCAGGGCTATCCCGGCCAGCAGCAGCCGGTCGGAATGCAACCCAGTCAGACGACGACCGCCGCGTCGCAGTCGTATCCTCAGGGACAGTTCCAAGCGCCACAGCAGATGTCCATGCAGGCATCCATACAGGCTGCTCCTGGCGCTTTCCATGCGGGCCAGGCACCAGGTGCCATGCAGCCACAGCAGTACCCAGGCAACCAGGGCCAGCCAGGGATGCAGGGCGTGCAGGGGCCTGGTGTAGGACAGTCCGCAGCCTTCCCGGGGGGCGTGCAACAGTCGCAACAGCTGGCCATGTCCCAGCAAGGGCTCCCTCTCGGCGCGTCCCACGACCCAATGCACGCACTCAGCGCTCAGGGTTCGATGCCCAACAGCGCTCAGCTGCCGCAGATGATGATGGGGCCAGGCGGGCAGATGGTGCCTGCAGGCCCTGGGTCTGTCATGGGCTCACAACCGGTGCGATGGCAGGGCTGTACAGCTGTACCAACTCACTATGGGGTAACGACAGTCTATTACTGCTGCTTCCTTGAAGCTGTCAGCTGGCTAGCCAGCAGCAACCCTGCGCAATCTGGAGGCGATTCTTGATGCCCTGAGCTCACGCACAAGGCTTACCCTCACCTTGGTTTGGAAAACTCTTTTTCGAACCATCCATATCTCCTCGCCCTTATGCAGGGTGTGGTGCCCGGCATGGGTATGGGCGCGCAAACCCCTGCTCCAGTGTATGACCCAGTGACGGGGCAGATGATCATGCCCCAGGGTCAGCTGCCGATGGCTGGGGCAGTGCAGTATGATGCACAAGGGGTGAGTTGGCAAAAGGGAGTTGGGGGTGGACAGGGGCAGTGGTGCAGGGGCAGCTGCTGATGGGCGAAGCGGTGCAGGGTTTCGCGCAAGGGTTGAGTAAGCCAAGGAGGGTTGGGGATGAGTCGAAGTGGACAGGGACAGCGGTGCAGGGGCAGCTGCTGATGAGCCCTGGGGTGAGTGGGGTGCGACAAAGAGAGGTGTTGGGCGAACAGGGTGCGGGGTAGGGGCTCATCGGAGCACAGAGGCAGGGATCAGAATGAGGGATAGTCAAGCAGCGATAAGGCAAGTAGGGGATCACACAGGGATTCAAGAGGAGCAGCGAGAGTGAGCGGGCAGGATGGGTTGCGGCGAAGTGGTGCAAAAGGGGAAATTGGGGAAGGAAGGGAGCGGAGGTGAGAAGGGCGAGGCTCGAGGGGTTGCGCTTGTCCCACTTCAGCGCGTGCCACACATGTCAATCCTCGCACTTTCCCTTTCTCTTTCCACTCCTCTTGCACGATTCTGCAGCGGCCGATCCCGATGCCTCTGAAGCCTGCACCCTTCAAAACGACGCTCTTTGCTTGGTGGGTTGCGGAAGGCAAGGGTGCACAAGGGCAGTGAAGCGGCTGTGAGGGGCGAGGGTGAGACTGTTGGTACCGAGGGTGAGACAGTTGGTAACGAGGGTGAGGATGCAGAAGTATGAGGGCGCCCGGTATGTGCGAGTGCGACTAGTGATGGATGAAGGGTGGGTATGGCAACAGGCTGGACTCCGGTTTATCACCTGGTCTTGCATCAGGTGGGAGGTGGACAAGCGCTTCTTTCTCTGTCCTGACCCCCTCGCGGCCCCCGTGCCCTGCCCTGCCCTGCCGTTGCCCCTCGCAGCACCAGCCACTGCGCGGTGTGCCTCATGGGCTGGTGTGTGCCCTGCTGCCTGTACGGAGACAAGTGAGTCATGGGCTTTGCAATGTCAAGTATCATGCTGCAGTATCACATGTAAACAACGCAAAAGGCGCATGGCGTTAGCAATAGCCAGGTGTGGGTCTGACTGCGCAGAGGCTACAAGGAAGACATGTCCGTATCTAGGTGTGGGATGAGGGACTGCCCTTATGTGCACTGAGGCAACTTGAATGCACTCACTTTGTCATGGGCTGCCCTCGCCCTCACCCTCACCCCATCACCCATAGCCGTGCGCGGGTGTATAGGGATGGTTTCTGGGCGCACTGCCTGTTGTGTTCGCTCTGCCAGCTGCTGCTTCTCCCCCTCTGACATCGCCCACCGGCTGCTGTGTTTATTCTGCCAGCTGCTGCCCCTCGCTGCCCCTACTCCTTGCCTGCAGCCATGCGCTTGTGTATGGCGACGGCATCTCGACGCACTGCCTGCTATATGGCTTCCGCCACTGCTTAATCCCACCCTCTGCCATCACCCCCTGCCTGCAGCCGTGCGCGTGTGTATGGCGACGGCTTCTGGACCCACTGCCTGCTGTATGGCTTCTGCCCACTGCTGACATGGATCTTTGCGGCAGACCTGAGGCGCACGATACGCAACAAGTACAGTTCAGTCGGGGAGGGGTGCACAGGGGGGGGGAGGAGTCCAGGGAATGGAGGGAGGAAGTGTAAAGATTGCCAAGCAAAGGGTTAAGGAGGGTATGGCAACCTGCATTGGCAGGGCCTGCCGAAAATAGCAACAGCTGCTTGCAAGAGCGGCTGCGCCAGGAACATGCGGGAACCATGCAGAGAGCGCCTTGCCTTGTTGCACTGCCTGTTAGCACCTTGTGCAATGCACAATGCACCACGCTGCTCATACCCCCCCTCCCTCTCCCCCTTGCCCACTGGTTCGCGTGAAGGGGTGCACGAGGAGCCGTGCAGCGACTGCTGTGTGCACTGCTGGTGCAGCCCGTGCGCCATCTGCCAAGAGGCAAGGGAGCTGAACCTGAGGGGATGAGCAGCAGGCGATGTGGACGAGTCCTGTGACCAAGTTTCTATCATCGTTTGAGTTTCTGTAGCGAAGTGACACATGCCGGTGACGATTTACAACACGTGGCTGAGGTTGCATGCTAGGAGCTGTATTTCTTTGCTGGAACCAGACCCATGGCAATGCAAATTTGCATTTCATGTTTAGCAAAGTGTGGACGTGCCATCTCATCGCGCCATCGCGCGCCTGCGCCCTGCCAATCATCGTGATGCCTCCCGCCATCCTCGACCCCGGGCAGCTGCTGCGGGTGGCCAATTTCTTGGGCCTGGGCGGTCCCAAGCAACAGGCCAGCGCAAGCGGCAGCGCGGCACAGCCCATACGCATCGGCGTGCTGGGCGCCTCGCAGGCAAGTGCGGCAGAAAAGCTGGATGTGCGATGGGGAGGGGTCCTTCAGAGGGCGCAAGGGGGCAGCAGGATATACAGCAGTGGCACTTTGGGACTAAGCGTTAGAAGGACTGGGTGTACAGGCCCATAGTGACAAGCACAAAGACAGCCGTAGAGATGTTTGAAGGCAGTGGCACGGCAGTGACGAGTGGGGCACAGGTGCAGGTAAGACATGGCGACCCCCCCCCAACATGCCGCCTGCTGCTCCATTCGCCCTGCAGCCATTGTGCACATGCTCTGCAGTCTTCCCTGCAACATACAGTCCCCAGCGTCAGTTCCTAGCTCAGCGTTCAGACAATGCCCCGCCCTCCCTGCAGGTGTGCACATACGCTGCTCTGTGGCCCAGCAGGCGGCTGCAGGGCTGTGAGGTGGTGGCGGTGGCGGCCAGGGATGGTGGGCGCGCAGCGGCATTTGCCAAGCGGCACGGGTGAGCTCTGAGAGTGGCTGAGCGCTCAACAGAGGTGACGGCTTAGCGTGGGCAACGTGTGATAAAGCCTGAGCGCTGTTTGCACACTGCTCCTCTGGCAAGCGGCTGGATGACTTCCGTTTCCTGCAGCGCTTGAGTTCATGTACATCCAATTTGTATGTCCAGCCCTCACAAATGCCTGCCCCTGATAAAAACATGGGCGCTGTCCTGCCGACTGCCAATGAGCATTTATAGGCAGTACAGTGCTGCCTAACCCTGCCTTGCCCTGACCCCCCTCCCTCCGCTTAGCATTCCCCGTTTCTACGCCTCATACGACGACCTGCTGGCTGATCCAGGCGTCGACGCTGTCTATGTTGGCCTTCCCAACGGGCTGCATGGGGCATGGGCAAAGAGGGCGCTGCAGGCGGGGAAGCACGTGCTGTGTGAGAAGCCCTTTGCAGCTAATGAGGAGGAGGCAAGGTGAGTGTTGGGGAAGGAGGGACGGGCATGGCGCATGGACAAAGAGGGCGCTGCAAGCAGGGAGCACGTGCCGTGGGAGAAGCAATTTGCTGCCAATGAGGAGGAGGCAAGCTGGGTGCTGGCTCCTGCTATGGCGGAGTGCCAACTCACGCTTGCACAGCACACCTCTTTTAATCCGCCTTGATCTGGCTCTCACTTTTCATCTCACTTTTTGTTCCATAATTGCAACCTCCGTACAGGGAGGTGCAGGAGGTGGCGCGGAAGAGGGGCCTGGTGTGTCGCGAGGCCTTCCACTACAGAGAGCACCCCCTGCTGCCCCGGCTGCAGCAGCTGGTCTCACCGCCCTCGCAACACAGCGGCAGCGAGGGGTGCCAGGTGAAAAGTGATAGAGGGTCAGGCGGTGCTGCTGTGTCAGCGATAACAGCAGGAGCAGGACGCACTGGCCCGAGCGCTGGCATTGCTGAGGGTGCAAGCACCCCTGGCAGCGGCGGCGCAAGTAGTACGAAAGGTTCCAGCAGCAACACCAGCGGAAGAAATTCCAGCGACAGAACCGTTGGAGGTTCTTTTCGCGGCAGGGATGGCGGAGGTGGTCGCAGCGGCGACGATGGTGGGGTGCTGGGTGAGGTGCAGCGCATTGACGTGCGGCTGCTCATCCCCAAGTGGGCGTTTGGCTCTGGCGACATACGCTGGATGGAGGGGCTGGCAGGTGAGGGGGAGCGTACGGAAGGGAGGACGACGGCTGATTGGCCAAGGGAATGTGCGTTTGATGGAGGGTCTGGCAGGTGACGGGGGG
>JAWZTI010000249.1:0-17330 GCA_039880955.1 Chlamydomonas urium | reverse complement strand
AAGGTGGTGGAGAAGGAGGAGAGTGGTTTGGGTCAAGCGCATGCCTGGGTGTTTGGCGCAGGCGACATACGAGCAGTCCACCTTGCCTGCCCCTGGTTCCTATGTCGGCGCTACCTAGTCTTGTACTATTTCCAAGCCACCACCCGCCACCACTGCACTGCGCAGGGGGAGCAATGATGGATGCTGGCTGCTACTGCTCCCATGTATCCCGTGTGTCCCTCTCTCCTGCAGCACTCCCCCTCGCCTTTCCCTGGTTCCTGTACTGACAAAGTCAGTCACTCAATCAGCTTCTTGCACCGCCCGCCACCACTGCACTGCATAGGTGGGGCTATGATGGATGCTGGCTGCTACTGCTCCCATGTGTCCCGTTCCCTTGCGGCTGCGGCGCTGGGGGAGCCACGCTCGGCCAGCGGAGGGGGGGCGTTGCAGCTGCATGTGCTGTCGGCAGCGGCAAAGCTGCGGCACGGCTCAGAGAGTGTGGACGGTACGTATGTGTGGTGGAGGGGAGGCTCTCATTCGACCTGCAAGGTGTGGAGGTTGCATGGAAAATTGCAGCTGGCCGTGGTTTAACCTGGAAAGGGGGCGTGGGGACAGTGTGCTTGCTTTAAGCAGCGTCAGGCACTGCCTTATCCACCACAAAGGCTGCCTTGCTGATCCATAACCTCCAATCCTGCTGGTCAACCAATGGCGTCACAGTTGACTGTGTTGGACAGAGGCGTGTGTGATGCCGCGCACCCCTGTCCCCCGTTGCCCTGCCTCGCCTGCTGCAGGGGCCATGGTGGTGAACTGGAGCATAGCTGACCCCTTGAGAGGCAGCAGCAGCAGCAGGAAAAAGGGCAGGTCCTGGTTCTCCCGCGGCCGCACTTCAGCCGACAGTAACCAAGGCAAGGTCAGCGAGGTGATGTACGTGCACCACCACAGCGACATCGATTGGTGCGATGACGGCACTGCGAGCGTCAGCAACAGCAACACCAGCACCAGCAGCACTAGCGGCATCAACAGCAGTGGCAGTGGCCCTGGAGGTGAAGGTGGGGGCGGTGATGGTGGCGGTGGCGCTGTGACGACGGCTGGCGACCGGGGCAGCAACAGCGGGGTGGTCAGCTTCAGCAACGCGGTGGTCAGGCGCCGCCCTGCAGCCTACTCCTCGAGCGGAACTAACAGCAGCAGCAGCAGCAGCAGCAGCCCTGCTAACGGTGGTGGCGGCAGCATCAGTGCCAGCAGCGGCAGTAGTGGCAACGGCGCGGGTGTGTCCAGTTCCCAACAGTGGCCTTGGACCTGGTTGGGTGTGAGTCAACACCCTTGGGCCCTGCCGCAGCCCGCACCCTTCACCACAGGCCGACCCTTGACCCCACAGCCCACCACAGAAGCCGTCCCTGGCCCAGGCCGACGCGCCAAGGGTAGCAGCAGCAGCAGCGGCGGCAGCAGAGGAGAAAGAGCTAAGGGCGCGGGAAGTGGGGGTGCGGGCGGAGGTGGTGATGGGGCTGGCGGGGAGGTGGGTCGTGTGCCGTTGGCAGTACCAGGGGCCATCAGTGGGCGCCTTTATGCGTCGCTGCAGGCTGACAACCTGCTGCCCATCAGTGAGATAACGGTGACGGGAACAAGGTGAGCGATGGAGCGTCAACCTGCTTACAGGTTTCTGCACCCCGCTTGGCAGGACATCGGGTGTGAACTGGGGTGTGAAAATGCCAGCTACCTGCCAGCTGGTCATGCCAGCTACTTGTCGCTGCTGCCACTCCCACCATGCCTACCCTGCCTGGTTGCTTGCTGGTGTGTGCTTGTGCTCAGGGGCACGTTGCTGTGCAAGAACTTCGTGGTGCCCTTCTTTGGCCACATCATCCACACAAGTGTGGAGCGGCCGCCGGCCGCCGCCCAGGGCGAACGCGGGCCGCAGTTGCCCTGGGCGCCCCTCTCACACTTCCTAGGCTCCCTGCAGGGCCGTCGCGGTCGGATGGAAAGTGTGGAGAGGGTGTACGGCAGCGGGGAGACGACCTATTATTACCAACTGGTAGGCCGAGTAAAGGGTCTCAATCCTCTTGTCTCGCTCACGCGTCCTGCAGGGGGCATGTTTACCTTGTACCTGTTATGGCACCAGGTTGCAGCTTGCAGTGCGACAGTATGCGCCGCATGCCTTCTATTGCTTCTGTGCATGGACACGAGAGAAATGGACTCGGTGTTGGCTGTTGCTGCGCACAGGAGCGGTTTGTGGGCGATGTTCGCGCGTTGAGCTTCGGCAGGTGAGGTACAACCCAAGCGACCGCCCTTGCGAACATATCGAAGTACAAGCTGTCATGCTTGCTTGCAATGTGTGCCTCTGTGCATTTATGGCTTTGCGCCACCAGGATGTCCTGCCCTGTGGAATGGCAAATGTGACCTGCCTTGAACAGTTGATTGCAGCCCCAAGCGTCACTCTTCACATCCGCACTCCCCATTCCTCCCCCCCCTCACCTCCCCACTCCCTGCCTACCGCCCCCTGCATGCACAGTGGCGCTGCCAGCACCCGCAAGGCCATGGCTGAGGACGCTGAGGACTGTATCGCCAACATGAGATTCATAGACGACGCATACACCGCGGCTGGGCTTGAGCCCAGGCAGCCCTCGGAGGTGGCTGTGCAGCACAAGACGGCTGCGATCAAACGATGACGGAAGGTGCCAGAAGTGCTGCAGGCGTGCAAGCTTGAAGGTTTTGGAAATTTAATGTCGCTGCGTCTTTCTGCTTCTCAAGCATGACCTTGGTTTGGGTAATTGCCCATGACGACTGCCAGGTGCACTCCCAGCTGTGGACATCGCCGCTCTGTACACCCTGCGTAATGACAGGGTCCCTTCTGTGCCAGCAATTTGCTTGCAAAGTTTGCTCCTGCCCTGATGTGAACATCGTGAACTAAGCCGATGATTGCTTGACACAAAGCTGCTGCCTCATCGCCTCATGCTACCAACACAAACGTCACAGTGATACTGCTTCAATCGTCCCCTGAGGAGGAGGAAATGCGGGAACGTTTTAAGAAACATTTGCCCCCCCACTCAAAAGTGGGTGCCAACACCCACTGCACTTTTGATGAGCCTCGCTCTTGCGGCGCGCAATTGAGTCAGGATGACTTATTCCGGAGAGCTGCAGCGGCCTTTTCTAAGAGGACGGTGCATTCATGAGGGTGAGTGGGCTCTCGCCGCACGCGCTGGACTGAACAGCGCAGCTCTCCCTTGGCCACAGCTCGCGTGATGAAGGTCGCTGCGCAGCTCCCTTTCCAGAATGAATCCGTGTCTTGTGCTCCCGGTGTGCCTCTGCGGCATGGCGGGCTGGGAGTGCATCTCCCATGCACACACATTGGCACTTGCGGACACACTTGTCCATAAGTGCCAATCCCTGTGCCCTGCATCCGCTGTACAAGCATGTACCCAATGCCTTGCCCACACACACATCCTGTTTAACTCTTTTCATGTCATACACTGCTGCCTGGCTCAAGTAACGCACCATGCTGCCAAGGACACGTAGCCTGTTAGCCTGTTACCCACCACGCTTCCCTGCCATCAACAACCCCACCATGTCTCCGCGCCAGACCAGCTACTTTGCACCTTGGACTTACCTTAGAGGAGCTTTTTCTTCCTCTGCACCCATTCACCCCTCCGTACCTCCTCACCCCTCACCCAGCTGCAACCCATAACCTTCCGTACCGCCTCAACCCATTGTACTCTGCCCCACTCACCGACCTTCCACATCCTGTATCCCTTGCCACCATTCTCTCTCCCTTAGGCACCCCGGTCACCATTCGCCATTGGCAGCTGAGGGACCTTGTGTCGTTCGCCGATAGCCCAGACCAGGTGCTAGCAGTCAGGGGCAGCAGCGTCGTCTGTTACCCCAGCCCGCCAGCCCACACTTCCCCACACCAACACAACCAGGCCTTCCACGACGGACCCATGAGTAGCGGACAGCCATCGCAGCAGCAGCAGCAGCAGCCCGATGCAGCAGCGGCGGCGGCTGTAGACGCTGGTGGTGCAATTGTGCATGCTGCTGCTGCCTTTGGCGCTGGGTCCAGTGGTCATGCGACGGTGGTGATGGAGATGGGATTTCAGGCATCGTGCATGGCGTACTGCGCTGGCTTTCTGGCAGCGGGTGGACAAGCAGGGGAGGTGAGGGGGAGGCGAGGAAAGGGCTGAACGTCTGGGGATGCAGGTCAACAAGACGGGCAGAAGGGGCTGGGCAGGGCAGGTTGGCGGAGCTGATTAGAGAAAGGGGATTGCAGGCAGGCAGGTGGGTGAGGGAGGGGCTGGTGAGTAAGTCACTCGCACCAGAGGTGGATCGATGCAAGGGCAGGTTCGGGCAGGGAGTGGTTGCTGCCGCGCGTTGCATCTCATGAGCTTTTGCAGGGATTGCAGGGGTGTTGAAGCAAAGGCAGCTAGCAGGTCTCTGGCCCGAGCACCAACGACCGCCTGCCTTGCTCCCTGGTTCTGCACAGCTTGCAGTACGTGACCTGCGCCGGGGCGTGGAAAGTGTGGGGTCTCTGTACCGCGGCCCACCTCAGGGCAGCGTCAACAACGCGCTGCATATAGCGCCGGCGCCTTTGGGTGAGGGCGCTGACAGGGGGGGGGCGGGGCGACGGCAGTGAATTGGAAAGAGAACTGCGCTGTTGCGTTATCGTTGGTTGCATATCAAGGAGAGAGCTGATTGGAATTACACATGGCGTTGCTGTTTGGAAATGGGGGTTTGAGTCAAGGGGCGGAACAGGGGCAGCGGCGTAGCGGCGGTACATGGCATGTTTCATGCGTCGTTGTTGCAGTGCTGCACGCGCCCAAGCAAGGCCATGCTCCTCAGCCAGCTCCTGCATGCTGCTCTGTCTCGCTCCCACTTTCTCCTTCCAGCTGGCGGCGGTACACTCTTTGTGTGCAACAACGACTCGACCATCAAGGTGTACCGCCTACCTGACATGTACCGCCTGACGACGATACAGACGCCCGTACCCTCAAACTACACCGCCCTAAGCCCCGACAGGAGCCTGCTGCTGTCAGTGGGGGACTGCACTAACGGAACCATCTACCAGGCACGGGAATCTGGTGAGTGGTCTGGATGGGGTTCCCTTGACATCACAAGGGCATTGCTGACGGGGCGCTTTTGCAGCAGCAGCTGGAGTTGAACCTTAAATGTGGCTGCAAATTGATCCGCACTGACGCACCCCTGTCTGCTACCCCCACACACTCTTACACCACCCAGGCTACGAGCAGTACCTTATGTTTGACGAGGCCAGCGACTGCGGCATGGGCTGCAGCTGGGCGCCGTCGGGAAGCTGTCTGGCAGCTGCCTTTCAGGACGGCACCGTCCTAGTGTGGGACCACCGGGCCGGCAAGACCATACACAAGTGAGGGGGGCTGAGGACAATTGAGGACAAGCAAGGGCATCAGCTCCTGGCTGCATGGGACACGCTTGTGACTGCATGACTGAAAGAGTAAGCTTGCTGCTTACTGAGTAAGAATACGACAGGGTTTTTACACTGGCTCCTTGGACATGTTCGACAGTACTTCCACCAAATTGCTTCAACACAGGGGCAGGGATTGCTGTGCTGCGCTCCGAGTTCCATACTCTGACTCACTAATCTCTGACAGCAAAACAAAATTGTTTCCTCTGCTTGCAGGTGGCATCTTCAAAGCGCCAGCCGCTGCGTCAAGTTCAGCCCCGCACCCCTGGACCTGCTTGCCTTCACTGGTGAGCACTGTGCGTTGTGGATAGAGTGTCTCCCACCGCAGTCAGCAAGGGGATACCACATCGTGGATTTTCTTGGAAGTGTGTTGGAATCTCTAAGGCACTCAGCAGAATGCCTTCAGTGCTCAACGCCGGTGAGCACATGTCCCAGACAGCATAGTGAGTGATGAGGAATACATCCAATGTCAGTCTCGCTCAACAGCCCAGTCGTTCAAGCCCTGCCTTTTACATCAGGCTTGTCTCTTCGCATTGACCCCCTGTGCTGCCTGGCGCAGAGAACGAGGATTATGCGCATGTTGTGGACATGCGGCGGTGGGACCTCATGCAGCATCTCAGCGTCGGCAGCGCTGACGACCGCCCCAGCCCCACCTCGCCCTCCGCAACAGCGGCGACAGCGGCAGTTGCATCGGCGGGGGCGGCGCGGGCCGCGGGGCAGGAGCTGCTTGCGAGCCTGTCATCGATAGCGGCAGCCAGCGGGAGCGCAGGTGGCCAGGCGGGTGGCGGCACCGCGCTGGTGCCGTTCCGACCGCTACGGGCGCCATCGCTGGCTAGCCTGATCCGTCAGCGGCAGCACAGCATGCAGGGCATGCAGGCCGGGGGCGGCGGCAGCGGCGGCGGCGGCGGCGGCGGTTTGGGCTGGAGCCGCGAGCTGGTGCATGCGGAAACGGGATCGATGGGGGTGCGGCTGGTGGGGACGGGCCTGACGACTGTGGGTGCTGTTACGACACGGCGGCCGAGCACGGCCATCCGCATGTACCACATGAACGATCCTGATGGTGTGCGGCTTCTCATGGAGCCCCAGACGCGAGGGGTGGACATCGCGGGGCTATGCTGGAGCCCCGACGGGTCACGGGTCGCGGTGGGGACGGACCAGGCGGTCGTGACGTTCGAGGTTGACCAGGCCGCTCGGCGCCAGTTTGGGTACGGCAGCTTGGAGTAGGGATGTGTAATACACGTAGACTACACATGATGTAGTGCTCGGGGGCAGTTTGCATACGGCAGCCTGCAGGAGTAGGGATGTGTGATGCATCATGTATTTGTCGGGAACAGGGCGTGCGGAAACCGGTGCGAGGGTCTGGCTGGCATCGGCAGTGCCTTGTGGCTGGACACCAAGGGAGCAATAAGGCACTGTCTGTGCCGTCTATGAGCTGCTGTCCTTGACTGACGCTGGCTGCGTGTCTTGTCAGCCGTGAGGCTGCCTGTAGGCAATCTTTTTACATGCAGAATGGCACATGCCATGGCTCATGTCGAATTGTATACTAGCGCAGCCGGCAACATGTGCAGCGTAGCCGGCACGTAGGAGGTGAGCCAACCTTCCGCCAAGCTCGTGAATTGTCTTCAAGCTCCTGCATGGTCTTTTATGGGGATAAGGTACATGGACTGATGAGTCAGCTGCATATCCGATTTCGCATATGGAGGATAGACTACCAGTGTGGTGAGGACCTTGAAAAAAGTGGCAACGACGACGAGCAGTGGTGAAATCGGCCTTGACTGAGCAACACTTATTGCTTTTGTGAGGAACACGCGCTGGAAGTTGGTGTTATTAAGCAATATTGTGGTATGGTATGCCTTGGGCCTTCACAACACGAAATCGTTTCACAAAGAACTTCCCACGTCAGGGGTGTGAAGCCTTCGAGCAGAGGAGTTGTTGCGAACCAAGGTTGGCACCGCAACCAGAGCAGCACGCCCACAACTGACCAGCAGAATGGACAGCGGCGGTGCAAGCAGCAGCCGTCCAGACCATGGCGCAAACCCCGAGTGCGCCATGCTGGACGCGCTCACACACAAGCAGCGCTACTACATGTTCAACGCGGTGAAGCCGCAGTACAAGTCGCACGCTGGCAAGCAGATGGACCCCAACTTTTCGTGGAAGCAGAAAACCAGTCCCATGGTGTTCTCGCCTGAGGCCGGCCTAGGTCAGTGGCAGCACTTGCTTGGCATGCGCAAGAGTGACACTCTTAGTGCATTGGCTTTGGGTAGCAGAACTGCATGCTGGCTTGTGCAGAGTTTCAGCGCAGGTGCCTGCAGCTGCTCGGCATGGCCAATGCAGCGGGGACGTGGCGATGTGTTGACGCTTCACCGACCCCCTGTTTGCCCCCTCCCCATCCTTTCACCTGGCAGTGATGTATGAGCGTGTGGTGGTGGGGCAGCAGGAGGTGATGATGCTCAACAAGCTGTCAAAACCAAAGGTGCGCCTCACACCTTCCAGAGCAGCACCTTGAAGTAACGGGCAGGAACGGGCTCAGCTGCACAGCTTGTCTTGCAGCTCTGAGCCTCAGCTGGAAATGCAAACACACAGCTCCTGCGTTGCCAGAGTGAGGGGGGGGGATTTGCTGTGGGTTCTCCTGCCAATATTTCAGCATACCCCAAGCATCTATACATACCGCTGCTGCTGTCGCCGTTCCCGCCCTGCAGACGTCTCGAGCCCCCGTAGCCTCCAGCAAACCCAGCAAGGCACAGGAGAAGCTGGCGGGAACCCAGATGCCGCAGCTGGGCTGGGCCTACAGCAACCAGGGTGCGGTGGAGCGCTCATCAGCATCAGCATTAGCATCAGCATCTACAGCTACAGGGCAGGAATCTGGGTCACTAGGAGAGGCTGGGCGGCCACGAACAGGAAGGCTAGGCTCCGGCAGAGGGGTCAATGCTCTAGGAACGACCACGACGGCGGGGGCAGGGGCAGCGGGGGCAGTTGGCGGGACAGGCTCGGGTGCAGGAGCGGCAGTTGGGACGGCTGGTGGTGGCGGTGCTGCTACTGGTGGTGCAGCAGGGGCGTCGGCGAGGCCCAGTATGGCCACCAAGTACGGCATCTCGGCGGCGCTGCAGCCCAGCAGGGAGGAGCAGGTGGGGAGGCGGGGACGGGGGAGGGGGATGGGTAGCGGGAGGGCAGGAAGAGCAGGTGAAGAAGCTGCAGGGCTTCAGCATCGGGGAGCTTAGTCCAATGTTAACATGCACAAGGGTCGTCACATGCTCACGTGGCAATGCTTGGACCACTCCTTGCGCACGACACTGGTGCTGGACTGCTCCTACCTGTCCTCCTCAGGGGTGTGGGCTGAAACTATGCGTGTATGCCCTGTGTATGTGCAGGAGATGCAAAAGTACGTGAACCGCGAGCGCGCAGTCATGACGGCGTCGCATGTGTTCACCTGGTGAGACAATGGGCACACAAGGTGAATGGCACCAGCCGACAGGGTGTGTGGCACCAGCCGGCAGGTGAATGGCACCAGCCGTTTGCAAACAGGACTGCCCGACCTTCAGCAGAGAGGTGCATGTTGTTTGCAGAGTGGTGAAGAACGGAGTGTTGTGGAGGCGTGTGAGGATCAGCGGGAGTGCTGTGTGCGACGTCATGCCCGTGCCTGACCCGTGCCATCTGGTTACCTGTATGCGCAGGGGCGGCAGGATCAAGTACAATGGCCCGGAAAACGGCCTGTCACGGTGCGAGGGAAGAACGAGTGGGGAAGGAGGTATGGGGAAGGCATGAAGCGCCTGCTGTGCTGGGTGCGTGCTGGGTGGATCGTCAGACAGTCATTTGACTGCCAACCTCACCTGTCATGCTGCTGCTGCACCGTCGTGTACAGGCAACCCTGGGCAACAGGACTGTCGAAGCCACCGCTGCGACTGTGACGCCCCGCTGTGAATACTAGTATTCTGTAGCAGGATCTTGGTAGCAGTAGGGGTAGAACCAGAATCAGGTAGCAGGCAAGAAGTGAAGGATGACATAGCTAGCAAATAGCAGCGGCAAGAGCAAGGTATGCTTCATTTCTATGGGAAACAGTGTTCGAAGTCTTAGCGACACGTGCAGTGGCGCAGTAATGCATGGCTGACTAGCTTGCATTACGATGGCAGCACCATGGCACCAATGACAGGCCACATTAGCATTGAACTGTCATCCACTCGCCTGTCGAGGCCTGCTAAAATATTTGAATGTCCACACCAGAGGGCCATTCACTGGACCATTGCGCAATTTCGACAGCGCACCAGCATGCAACACCGTCACGCGCATACGTATGGGCGGCCGGCGCCATGGGCCTTGCGCCCGCAGGCCCTCCCTCACGTCGTTTTCCCTGGTG
This sequence comes from Chlamydomonas urium, assembly GCA_039880955.1. NCBI lineage: Eukaryota > Viridiplantae > Chlorophyta > Chlorophyceae > Chlamydomonadales > Chlamydomonadaceae > Chlamydomonas > Chlamydomonas urium. Next base: position 7,578 of record JAWZTI010000249.1, on the reverse strand, counting down.
TACTTGATGCGGCAGCACCAGCGCATGCACGTCCATGCCTTCGGCGCGTATCGACGTATCAGGACAGACGTGGTTACAAGACCGAGGCAGCAGCGCATAGAAGCCAACCCAGCACAGCAGCTGGACTTGGCAGCCCAGACTTGGGCCGTGGACAGCATGCAGTGTCAGAGGGCAAGAGGCAGGGTGATGCGTCAGGCGGGTTGGGTGCTGGTAGGAGCAGCAGTGCTGGCCGTGGCAGAGGCAGGGCTGGGAGGGGTGCAACACCGCCACCAGCAGCAGACACAGGCACGCAAGAAGTTGACTACTCCAGCACTGCAGCCTGGCCAGCACCGCCTGGGTCAGGTCACAAGAGGACGCAGAGCGGGCCACCCGCAGCAGCCAGCGGCAGGAGGGATGACATGCCAACAGCAGCTGGCAGCAGAGCGTCAGGCAGGGCATCAACGCTGAGCAGCGGCGGCAGGGGCCGGGGCCGAAGTGCACCACCCACAGGAAGCGAGGAAGCAGGGCTGAGACGCCAGGCCGTCGGCCGGGGCAGTGACACAGCAGGGCTGCAGCAGAGGTTTGCTGGTGGCAGAGGTGCAGCAGCAGGTCAGGCAGCGGCCATCAGCGCACCTTACCTGACCAGCCTGATCAAGGGCAGCAGCGACGCACCTTCGCTCATGCAGCTAGTGGAGCGCTACCACAACTGCAGCACCTTCAACCACATCCACGCGGCTGCAGCACTGACGCTGTTTGCCAAGCTGATGCAGCGTCAGCGGCTGCCTAGGGCACAATTGCAGGCGTGGCTGGAAAGATTGATAAGCGTCGCAAAGAGGCGTTCGGCAGCAGCTGAAGCAAGGCAGTTGGTCAACATGCTGCATGCAGTGGCCACGCTGCAGAACAGGGCGCAGCTGCAGCCTTCAGATCCGCATTTTGTTGAGCAGCTGATGGCAGGCCTGGAGAGCCAGGTGTCAGCGCTAAACGAACAAGAAATGTCCAACACCCTGTGGGCGCTGGCGACCCTGTATGGGTCCCAGCACAGCCACAGTCACTTCATCCAAGCCTGGGTGATAAAGGCAGGGGGCAGGCTGTCAGACTTCAAGCCGCAGGAGCTGTCCAACTCGCTGTGGGCGATGGCAACCCTGCGCTGCGATCAGCACAGCCATAGCCACTTCATTCAGGCATGGGTGAAGGAGGCAGAAGGCAGGCTGTCAGACTTTGATGCACAGGGGCTGTCAAACTCACTGTGGGCGCTGGCGACCCTCTGCGGCAGTCAGCACAGCCACAGCTCATTCATCCAGGCATGGATGAGGGAGGCAGGGGGCAGGTTACCAGAGTTCAGTGCACAGGCTCTGGCCAACTCGCTGTGGGCGCTGGCAACGCTCTGCGGCGAACAACACAGCCACAGCGCACTTATCCAGGCATGCGTGAGGGAGGCGGCAGGCAGGCTGTCAGACTTCACTGCACAGAACCTGTCCAACTCCCTGTGGGCGCTGGCAACCCTCTGTGGTGAGAAGCACAACCACAACGAATTCATCCAAGCATGGGCAAGGGAGGCAGAGGGCAGGTTGTCAAACTTCAAGCCACAGGAGCTGTCAAATTCACTGTGGGCGCTGGCAACTCTCTGCGGCGACCAGCACAGCCACAGCCGGTGTATTCAAGCATGGGTGAGGGAGGCAGAGGGCAGGCTGTCACAGTTCAACCCACAGAACCTGTCCAACTCACTGTGGGCTCTATCCAAGCTTGGCCACAAGGACTGCGCCTTCACAGCGAGGGTGCTACAGGCAGTTAGGGCTCAGCTGCAAGGCTTCAAGCCGCAAGAACTGTCCAGCACAGCGCTTGCACTAGGCACGCTGCGGTTTCAGGACCCCGACTTCCTGCGGCAGCTCATCCAGCATGCCAGGAGCAGGCTGCCTGACTTCAAAGCACAAGAGGTAGCCAACACCCTGTGGGCAATGGCTTGGCTGTGCTACAACAATGCAGCATTTGCGGACGATGCGGTGCGGCACCTGCTGCAGCATAGGGACCGCTTAAACACACAGAACCTGTGCAATATGCTGTGGGCGCTGTGCATCCTTGACCACAGCCCAGCCGCAGTGCTGCAGCCACTGCTAGGAGAGGCACAGTCAATGCTGCTGCTGCAAGTTCCGGTCGCAGGCCATTCAGATGGACAACAGGAGCTTTCTTTACAACGCCGTCAGGCCTACCAGTACCTGGTGACGATGGAGGGTCAGGGCCACATCAGCCCTCAGGTCCAGGCGCAACACAGGCAGCTGTGGGAGGTGTGCCAGGCAGCATGGAAAGAGCAGCTGCGGCAGGAGGCTCAAACGTCTTTCACTCAGCAGCAGGTGCTGCGGGCTGTGAGGGAGCTGCCTGGCTGTGAGGGCGCCACCTGTGAGCAGCTGACTGAGGATGGGCTGCTGAGCATCGATGTGGCGCTGCAGCTGCAGGATGGGAGGAAGGTGAGGGTATGGGGCGGGAAACAGGGCTGCATAGATGCTGAAGCTGACGTTCCGTGGATGCCAAGCGCACATGCTGATGATAATTGACCACTTGCTGCCCGCCGTTGCCCCTAACAGGTGGCTGTGGAGGTGGACGGCCCGACACACTTCATGGCCAACGCCCTCGACATGCCCAACGGCTCAACGCTGTGGCGCAATCGCATGCTGCAGCTGCGCGGCTGGCAGGTGGTCAGCGTGCCTGCTGTGGAGTGGTCACGGGTGGGCGGCAACGCCGAGAAGCAACGCGCCTACCTGCTGCAGCGCTTTGCACAGGAGGGGGTGCAGCTGCCTTGCGTCACAAGCAGCGAGTCTGCAAGAACCGCTGGCAGGCGCTTGTCGGTTGTGCTTGATCCGCCCGCTGCCCCTATTGCAGTAGCAGCTAGGGGGATGGGTGACCCAGAACTTGAGGCTGAGGCGGCCGCAGTGCATTTCAAAGCAGCTGACTTGGTGCGATCAGAGCCAAAGGTTGCATTGGCACAGGGCCAACCTCAACAAGGTGGCAGCGGGCTGCGCAGGTGTAGCAAGTGCGGGCAGCCGGGGCACAATGCCAGGACATGCAGCAAGCAGTAGCGCTGCTGGCAGTAGGCCAGGTTCTGTTCACATAAGCGCACTTGTATGGTGCTCCTGAACTCAGCGGGCAGGCTTGCGGTGCAGTAACAATGGCCATTCTAATCATTCATCACGACTCTGTGTTGGCTCCAGGACGGTTGGGGCAACATGCTTTGAATCAATGACATTTGCGCTTTGAATGACGCGAATGGAGCACCACAAGTTTCTGGCCCAAGATTGTAGGTAGATGAGGCGATACCGCCGTGTTCACTTGCCATTGTGCTGTTGAACACACCAGCACGTTGGATGCACTTCCTGTGTGTCGCACCAGTTGCCGCATGAGTGATGCTGCAGCCACCAAGTGTTATGTGCAGGCCCGTTGTTCTGTTTGTTGTGTGCACCTGAGGCGCCATGGCTGATGACTGTCAGGTCCGAGCATCGATTTCTTACCTTGATCAAGGGGGCGCCCTTTCTATGCTGATGATCGTTTGATGCTGGCAGATCTAAGCGATTCAGAATGCACAACTTTACAATGTTGATAAACTTTCATTGCCTGATGCTCTGTGCTGTCGCTCTGCAGAGCTCTCGCGTGTTTTCCGTGTGTGAGGGGTTGGGTGCATGCCCGAGTTCGGGCTCCTCCAGGCTGGGTTCAAGCGGCACCAGCATGCAATATTGTCACGTGCATAGCATCGGGCGACCTGTGCAATGCGCCTCGTGCCCGCTGGCACGTTTCCCTCATGTTTCGCTTGAAGCAGCAGCAGCGTCAGCACATGCGTGTCCATGTCTGCAGCACAAGTCGAAACCTCGGCTCAGGCACGTGTCTGCAGCGGGCGATGCGGCGGACAAGACCGAGGCAGCAGCAGCAAGTCCATTTGCTGTTGGGGCGCAGGCAGCATGCAGCTGCAGACGGCAACAGGTCGGCCGCTGGTAGGAGCAGCAGTGCTGGCCGTGGCAGAGGCAAGGCTGGGAGGGGTGCGCCATGGCCGCCAACAGCAGACACAGACACGCAACAAGTTGACTACTCAAGCACTGCAGCCTTGCCAACACCGCTTGGGTCAGGTCACAAGAGGACGCAGAGCGTGCCACCTTCAACAGCCAGCAACAAGAGGGGTGACATGCATGCAGCAGCTGGCAGCAGAGCATCGAGCACGGCATCAATGCTGAGCGGCGGTGGCAGAGGCAGGGGAAAAGAAGCAGGGCTGAGACGCTAGCTAGCCTATAGGCTGCCGGGCGGGGCAGCGACAGGGGTGGCAGAGGTGCAGCAACAGGTCAGGCAACGGCCATTGACGCACCACTGCTCACCAGCCTGATCAAGGGCAGCAGCGACGCACCCTCGCTCTCGCTCATGCAACTAGTCGAGCGCTACCACAACTGCAGCACCTTCAACCACATCCACGCGGCTGCAGCTCTCACACTGTTTGCGAAGCTAGTGCAACGTCAGCGGCTGCCTAGGGCACAACTGCAGGCCTGGCTGGATGTGTTGATTTGTGTTTCAGCGCAGCAAGTGCATGCAGCTAGGCCACGCGAGCTGGTCAACATGCTGCATGCAGTGGCCACACTACAGGACAGGGCGCAGCTGCAGCCCTCGAGCTCACATTTTGTTGAGCATCTAATAGCAGACCTAGAGAGCAAGGTGTCAACATTCAATGGGCATGATGTGTCCAACACGTTGTGGGCGCTTGCAACCTTGTACGGGTCCCAGCACAGCCACTATGATTTCATCCAAGCATGTGTGAGGGAGGCAGGTGGCAGGCTGTCAGATTTAAAGTCACATGAGCTGTCAAACTCACTGTGGGCGTTGGCAACCCTATGTACCGACCAGCGCAACCACAACCACTTCATTTAGGCATGGGTGAGGGAGGCAGAGGTCAAGTTGTCAAACTTCAAGCCACAGGAACTCTCCAACACGTTGTGGGCGCTGGCAAACCTCTACGGTGACCTGCACAGCCACAACACATTCATTCAAGCATGGGCAAAGGAGGCAGAGGGCAGGCTGTTACACTTCACTGCACTGGAGCTGTCCAACTCGCTGTGGGCGCTGGCAACCCTCTGCGGCGACCAGCACATCCACGGCCACTTTATGCAAGCATGGGTGAGGGATGCGGCAGGCAGGCTGTCAGGCTTCAACCCACAGAACCTGTCCAACTCATTGTGGGCGCTGGCAACCCTCTGCGGCGAACACGGCGAACAATACAGCCACAACGCATTCATGCAGTCGTGGGTGAGGGAGGCAGAGGGCAGGCTGTAAGGCTCCAAGCCGCAGGAATTGTCAAATTCGCTGTGGGCGCTGGCAACCCTCTGCGGCAGTCAGCACAGCCACAGGGCATTCATCCAGGCATGGATGAGGGAGGCAGGGGGCAGGCCACCGGAGTTCAGTGCACAGGCTCTGGCCAACTCACTGTGGGCACTGGCATCGCTCAGCGGCAATCAGCATAGCCACAAGGCATTCATCCAGGCATGGGTGAGGGAGGCGGCAGGCAGGCTGTCAGAGTTCAACCCACAGAACCTGTCCAACTCACTCTGGGCTCTGGCTCATCTCAGTGAGATTACACGCGTGGCGCCTCCCCCTGCGGGTAGCAGGCTGGACCACTGTGGGTACCGCCCCCAACCAAGCGTGTAAGGAAGGAACGACAAAGAGATGACAGAGAGGCAGCGGGAAACGCTACCAACCGAGGCGCATGCAACGCTGCTGTTGCCACACACTGTTGCAAGCCATTTTGATGGACAGCAGGAGCTCTCTTTACAACGCCGTCATGCCTACCAATACCTGGTGACGATGCAGGGTCAAGGCCACATCAGCACACAGTTCCTGGTGTGCTTCTTTCAGTTCCCTCCCTAGGCCTGTTTCCTTTGGTCAGTCGTTTCCACTGTCTCTCTGTCATCACTTTGTCGTTCGTTCCTTACACGCTTGGTTGCGGGCGGTACCCACATTGGCCCAGCCTGCTGCCCGTTGGGGGAGGCGCCACACGCGTAATCTCGCTGAGCTGAGCCCCAACTGCTGCCGCACTGTCGGGGTGGATGGTGCCAATAGAGCCGTCATGGCGTGCTTGCTGCAAGGCGGCCAGAACAGCCTCCTGTGCTTGCCGATCTACCTGGGGTGGACCACTGACAGTAGCAAAGTGGGAGTTGAGGGCGTTGGCCATCGGCAGCGCGCCATTCATCGCCCTGCCATCGTCGCCCAAGACGGCAGGGATGCCACCCGAGGCAGCAGGCGGGTGGATGAGGGTGGTAAGCACAGGGGAGGGGCGCTCGTTGTTGCGGATCCAATTAAGGCAAGTGCTGTCAATTGTCGCGACCGCAGCAGCGTGAGCTGCGTCCCTCAGGGCGCATTGCGCTTCCTGAGCTCCTTGTAGGGCGGCCGGGTGGAGGGCATAGGTTGAAGAGGTGATGGCGAGCACCGCGGTCTCTAGGGCAGTGCGCTCAGCATTGGTCGCAGCTGTTGCGCCACGCCGTTGCTGCGCTTGCTTTGCTTGGGCAGAGTGGGCCATGCGCTTGTTGAAGAGCTACATACGGGGCCACCAGGAGATGAGATCGTCATGGGGCAGCGTTAGGCCGTAGGTGACCGCCTCCTGCGCCCATGCCATCAACATAGGGGCGGCGAGCCGATCCAGGAGCAGTCCCGCAGGGATGCGGAGTGGCTGCGGTTGGGGCGAGGTGTTGTTACTCCAGCGGCCGGCCGTACGCGGACATCGAAGGCATGGTGATCGCCGTGCGGCGTGAAGTGGACACGAGCCTCCGGCAGGTGTTGGACGATGGAGGCTGGCAGGTAGACACGGTCCAAGCGCGCGTGGCAGTTCGTGTTGTGGAAGGTGTAGGCTGGCGCAGTGGGGTGGAGGCAGCGATAAGCGTCCACGTGCTCAGGAAGGAGGTGCGCCAAGTGAGCGGTGCTTGTAGCGTCACCCCAGGTTGTGGGAGAGTCGGTGGCCGGCGCAGGGGAGCGATTGCGGCCTGTGTATGGGACAAAGTTGAAGTCTCCACAAATCCAAGCTTGAGGCAGGGCTACGGTAGGGCCTTGCAAAATGGGGATGAGAACGTCGCGCAAGAACAGGGTCCTGTCCGACAGGCCAGTGGCAGGCCAGTAGGTGTTGACAAGGCAAAAGGTGTGGCCGCCCCATTGGATGTTGAGCAGTTGGGCGCGGCCGCACGCTGACGACCGGTGGTTGGTGGCCATGATGCCCATCCCAGGCCTGACCAGGATGGCGAGCCCATTGTGTCCTGCCGACGGACAAGTGTCGTGGCACCAGAAGGCTTCATGCCGCGTAGCCCGAATGGCCGCCTCAGCTTGTCTGAGCCGGAGCATGAGACGGCCCTCAGTGGCAGGAGTGCAACGGGTATCCTGGAGAGCGATGTGGTGTGTGTTACAGTTGTTTAGGGCACCGCGAGGGCGCATACTGTAGCAGTCATGGCGCCTCAGCTCTGCAAAGAGATGAGAGGCTTGCTGCTTGCTTGCTTTACTTTCCTGAGTTGACTGAGTTTGCCCCAGGCGGCAGAGCGTAGAATCTGACGCTTCCCTTTCTATCCCTGTACCCCAGATCCCAGATGTGTGAAC